>JARIHO010000158.1:0-95687 GCA_029282495.1 Mycena albidolilacea
GCTCAATTTGAGGTGCGCTGCAACCAAACCATCTTGTAAGGCCGTGTCGGTGTCAGAGCCCTCGACGGGCTGAGGCAGCGCATTGATGGAATCCTTGAGGTGCTGCTGGAGTCCACGAAATATCGCGTGTGTCGTAGAGAGCATCGACTGGCGGGTGCTTGACATCTGGGTGGTTGCAGAACGAAAGTATTTCAGCTACCCGGTGACAAGAATCAATGTGTCCCATTCAGCAATAGACAGCTCGCATTCGCGAAGCTCTGGCTCATTGGTAACATAACCGGTGATTGCTGTGCGAAATTGGATGGCACGCCCTTGATTTTGCATGAGAACATTATTGATTGGCGCATGAATTAGTGAACTTACTCAACATTTGGTGGGTCGAAGACCATCCAGTTTGGACGTCGAGAATCAGCATCAGAACAGAATCATCAGTCCCCCAGCTCTTGTTGACGTCTTTGATTTCTTTCTTCCATTTTTCACGCCGCTGGGGACTAGAGCGGACATGTTTGACAATTTTTCTGAGCTTTGTTTGCATCGTTAGCGGAGTCCTGCTGTAATGAAATGAGAGAAATACCGTGAACACGGCCAGTACAATCAGACTCGACGGCTTGCTGGTGTCGTCTGGAGTGTCTGAAACTTGAGTCGCAGCGGCAAAGTTTTCAGCTGTGGCCGAGAGTGAATTTGTGGTGGAATCTTGATACGCCGAAATCCGTGAATTCTCCGCTGCCTTTTTGCGCTCCTCCCGAGTAGGTGCGCCAATACATTCCAGCAGCTGAATAGTTAAATCAGCAGCGAATATTCAATAGGACAAGAGATAAGTAAACCTTGAGAGCTGCCAAGTGAATCGTGTGTGGCATGCATCGCATACGTACATGTTCACTATTGAACGGGATACCAAGCTTGCGACACTTCCTTGAAAATGTTTCAACCAATGTGTCGTTGTTCGTCGCGTTGTCCATGACAAATGCAATGATCTGAGCAATGTTATTACTCGTTATTATTATTACTCGTATATTAAGCAGATGGTCTGAATCAGATTGTTCGTGTTTTTCTTTCACACGCCACCGGCGCCCGCAAACTTCCGTATTCAATTTTACACCCGCCGGCGTTTCTAGCTCTCAAAAGCCTTCTAATTTCTAACCTCGCATGTTCAGCTGACCTATGCATCAGGATTAGCTTACGCCACTGGGCGCTCTCAAATTGCCGAGCTTCTCAGATCTGTATCATTTCCGTCGTTTATTTTCCTGACAAAAGGTTTTCGGGTGTACTGGCGACCACCGTAAGGCGCTCTCTGTGAAGCGCACATTAAATTGCTTGGCCCATTGATTACTCGTATATCAAGGAGATATGGTGATTTTATGTGTGCATGTTGACATTCTTCTTTTTCTCCCACTCTCCGCCCGGCAGCGCCCGTATGTTCATCTCATTTCCGATTTCATTTCTAGGGTCTGGAAGTTGGCGGGTGCATCCGAAATATGTTCGACCTAGTCTCGGTGCACAGCCTCTCCCGACATCCCAATTTGGGAACCCTGTCGTGAGAGTCTGGACTACAACCGAGCGATTAGCCGGACCATTGTTCTATCAAACCGTTCCCACGATATGTAGCACTCAAATTTTGTATTCCACGATGACTACTAACTCTAAATGTTGAGATTCGGCAAACACCGAGCCATCGCCGAGGTGATTACTCATCATTACTGATCCCGATGTTCAACCTCCGATAGTACTCGAAACTTCATAGAACATTTTCTTACTCAGTCTCTTACTCATCTTATTACTCATTCACTTACTCAGCTTCGCTCAGAAACATCTAGAAGATATTTAGGATAGTATAAAAACTTGTACTTTCTTCGCAGTCTACATTGAATTTAATTCTTTCACACATTCTAAACTTCAACAGGTTATGGGCCCCGCCCGCCTGAACTGAACAACAATATCACTTACTGCTTTATTCGCTCTCCCATCCTAACCTCGCACACAACACCTACTCTCACTTATTACGATGTCGGACAGCAATTCGGCATACCGCATCAAACAGCTCGAGGGAGCCCAAGGCTATGCAGCATGGGCAACGAAAATGATCGACATCCTGACGGATCAGGATATGGACGACTACGTTACCGGCAGCAAGACGACTGCACCGGTGGTTAGGGACGAGGCAGACGCATCAGAAATTGCCGCTCTTGCCGACTGGAAGAAGAAACAGCGGAAAACACTCTCCGCAATTCGGCTTCGTGTAGCCGAAGGACCCATGGCGTACATCCAAAATGCCACCACTGCCGTTGATGCTTGGAGCAAGCTCGAGCGCATGTACCAGCCCAAGGGGGCTATCTCCATCATTCGTCTTCGCCGACAACTCTTCCGCGCAACATGTGCTGAGGGAGAGGACATTGAGGAGCACATCCGCACACTCACACAACTTCGTACCTCGTTGGAAGGCTATGGAAGCGCCATCGAGGAAGCCGAATTCGCCACTACCATCCTTACCTCACTACCGGATTCCTGGGACAATTGGGTTAGCGGAATTGACCTGACCACTGTCAAGGAGTCCGAGGACATCATCGCCCGCATTATCCAACAAGCAGGACGCTCCCATGCCAAGCCTGACGCTGACGACACAGCACTGCCGGCCTTTGGAGGCAAGGGCAATCAGTCTCGCCGTGATGGTTGTTTTAACTGCGGTAGGCCCGGCCATCGTATTAACGAGTGCCGCGACAAGCAGAACGGTAAAACCTACACAGAGCAGGAGAAACAGCAGAATTACGAACGCTATGCACGTAATAAAAAGCGCACCGGTGGCAAGGGCAGCGGCAGATCATCCAAGGCCAACCTTGCAGAGGAAAAATCCAATGACTCTGATATTGTCTTCATGGCCAGCGAACCTCGCGGACTCAGCAAGAACTCATGGCTCTTAGACAGCGCAGCCAGCGTTCACATCACAAACAATAAATCCATTTTCTCCTCATATGCACCGCTGGATAATCACAATATCATCGGAATTGGATCCAAGCCTGCAGAAGGCCAAGGATCAGTTCGACTCCAGTTCAAAGTGGGTTCGAAACTCACAACAGTAACGCTCAAACGTGTTCTTTACCTTCCCACATCCCCTTACAACCTCATTTCACTCGGTAAATTCCACCGTGCTGGCCACAAAATCCACTTCCCATCAAACTCCCTTGATGTCGAGATCATCTCCAAAGGGGGAGTCAAATTGGCACACTGCAGAAATGTCGGGGACGTATACACACTCGGAAACGTCACCCCCATCACTCCCGGACAGCCCACATCTTCGGACTCATCGCTTGTATTTACGGCCACACCGGAGCGCACGCTCCAATCGTGGCACCGCATCTTCGGGCATCTCAGTCCCACTGCTGTCAAACAATTAGTGGACAAAAAAATGGTCAGTGGTATGAAAATCGCACCATCATCGTCCGAAATAGAGCAGTGTACCACTTGCATCGAGGCCAAGCAGCATGTCGAACCCTTTCCAAAGCAGTCTCAACGGGAATACACGGACATTGGAGACATGACCTACACTGATGTGTGGGGTCCCACGCGCACAGCTGGAATACGAGGCGAACGTTATATGATTACGTTCACGGATGGTGCGAAAAAACACAAGAAGATTGCTCTGATGAAAAAGAAATCAGAGGCTGATCAGCATGTCCTGAACTATATCGAGTTCGTACTCACGCAGCGTGGAAAACGATGCAAAGCCTTCCGTTTCGACGGTGGAGGGGAGTATGCATCTAAATCCCTGCGGGAGAAATTGGCTGCAAAGGGAATTCGAGTAGAGGAAACTGCACCTTACTCACCATCGCAAAATGGCGTATCCGAACGCCTCAATCGCACTATTATCGAACGTGCACGCGCAATGATTGCTGCACACAATCTCCCTCACTTCCTGTGGCCAGAAGCAGTCAGTTACGCTGTTTACATCATTAATCGGTCACCTACCACGGCTCTTGCGACGGATATCACGCCTTACGAGGCCTTCTGGGGTGTTAAACCAAACGTCACAAACTTGCAGGAGTTCGGAACGGCCTGCTGGGTTTTAAACCAAGGTCAAAACATCTCAAAAATCGCCCCAAAGTCCAAGCCTTACCGGTTTGTGGGACTCTCCGAGGATTCGCGTGCATGGCGCTATCATGCTGCAAACACGCGCAAAGTCCTTACTTCTCGAAACATCGTATTTCAGACATCCTCCAGCGACTATATGTCCCAACCAGCAGTCCCAACTGACCCAAATCGGCTCGAGGGGGAGAGCACAGTAGAGAGCGAGCCTGATTTGAATTTGAATCAGCCATCTTCACAACCAGATACTGCAGATCTGCCAGAACAAACCGAAAATTCTGATGAGCCCGTCGCACCTAGCACAGCTCCACAGCCCAGAACTCGGAATATCTTGACCATAGCACCTCGAGAGCCGCGCGAACCACGAAAGGCAGCCCAGGGACACAAAACATACAATGACAATACTTACTGGAGGGAACTTCGGAATCCCACTAACCAGTCCCCTGCAAAGCCAGACGCTTGGCGCCATCGTGTTCCCAGAGAAGATGTCGCCAATGTTGCGGTCGATATGGAGCCGAGCACCTATCGACAAGCTATCCAGAGTCCACATGCAGATAAATGGCAGAAAGCCATGGAGGAGGAATTACAGCAGCTCCGAGACTTGGGCACTTTCAGTTACACAGAGTTGCCAGCCGGACGCAAAGCTCTTGGGACCAAGTGGGTGTACAGGAACAAGCACGACGAGACAGGTGATATCACACGCCGTAAGGCACGTCTAGTTATCTTGGGAAACACCGAGATTCCGGGCACCGATTATAACCCGGATCAAATCTCTTCTCCCGTTGTTCGCGCTGAAACCAACCGCCTCCTACTTGCGCTCGCAGCCAAATACCACCTCAACATGCACATGGTCGATGTTAAAGGAGCATACCTTAACGGAGAGCTCAAGGAGGAAATTTACATGAAACAACCCGAAGGTTTTTCTGACGGAACTTCGCGAGTTCTACGCCTCCACAACACTCTTTACGGACTCAAGCAGTCTGGACGCGTGTGGAACGAGACCCTTGATGCCCAATTCCATAAAATCGGCTTCACTCGACTTCTATCTGACCGTTGCGTCTATGTACGCCGCGGCACAGCAGGCATCACCATCATTGCAGTGCATGTGGATGACATGTCCATCTATGCTTCTAATCCCATGCTTATCACTCGTGCCGAGGACGAACTCGAGACTGCCTTCCAGATCACTCGACTTGGCGAGGCCAAACAACTCCTCGGTATGGAAATTCACCGTGATCGCGAACGCGGCATCATCACTATCACCCAAACGAATTACATTCAGAAAATCCTCATTCAGCACGGCATGGAAAATTCTAATCCTGTCGCATCACCAATGGATCCAAACGTCAAGCTTCAGAAGCTTCCTGACGGCGAGACGTACCCCGAGATCAAGCTCGTTTACCAGTCCATGACAGGTGGATTGACATATGCCGCTATCATGACACGGCCGGACATTGCGTATTCTGCCCAGACTTTATCACAGTTCAACACTAATCCCGGTCCCACACATCTCACGGCGGTCAAGCGTGTTTATCGCTACCTTCGAGGCACTCCCGACCTGGGAATTTCCTATTCATCGTCACCCGACTCAGTTGTGAAAATGCATGCGGATTTCTCCGAGCCCAAACTCTACACAGATGCCGACTGGGCAAACTCGCTCAATGATCGCAGATCCATTTCTGGATATGTTTCTACGCTCGCAGGGGGAGCTACGACTTGGTCTTCCAAGAAACAAGCCACGGTTGCACTTTCAACCATGGAGGCCGAGTACATTGCCCTCTCCCATGCAGCGCGTGAGAATCTTTGGCTACGCTCACTTTTTACTGAGCTAAACCTTCCCCCTTCTTCACCTACTCCCATATTTGTCGACAATCGTGGAGCTATCGACTTCACTCTCAATGCTGGCTATCACGCACGCTCAAAACACATTGATATTCGGCACCACTTCATTCGAGATGTCGTAACTTCTAACGAAGTATCGGTTCACCACTGCGCATCAGCGGACAACTTGGCAGATATATTCACAAAGCCGCTGGGTCGTCCACAGCATGAAGAGCAGGTTCGCAAACTCGGGATGACTCGAGTTTGAGGGGGAGTGTTGAGATTCGGCAAACACCGAGCCATCGCCGAGGTGATTACTCATCATTACTGATCCCGATGTTCAACCTCCGATAGTACTCGAAACTTCATAGAACATTTTCTTACTCAGTCTCTTACTCATCTTATTACTCATTCACTTACTCAGCTTCGCTCAGAAACATCTAGAAGATATTTAGGATAGTATAAAAACTTGTACTTTCTTCGCAGTCTACATTGAATTTAATTCTTTCACACATTCTAAACTTCAACACTAAATACCTGAAAAGAACAGTAAGGAGAGTGTTCAGAGAAAACCTATTGAATTTGGACATCAAATCGAGGACAGCAAGAGTTTTCTCCTCAGTCATCGTGGAATACAAAATTTGAGTGCTACATATCGTGGGAACGGTTTGATAGAGCAATGGCTAATTGCTCGGTTGTAGTCCAGACTCTCACGACAGGGTTCCCAAATTGGGATGTCGGGAGAGGCTGTGCACCGAGACTAATGTTCGACCCAGAGATATGGACGCTCCACAACATATTTTCGACCTCCCCGATCAACCGCTCAACTTCCGTTCAAAAGGGGCTGTTCTCCTTCGCATCCTTCTTCCCTCCCCCATCACATCCATACCCTGTCAAATTGCGCCGTTCGTCCCGTTGAGCCTTCTACTTACTCTGTGATCGACAACGCTAGGCACCCAGATACGTGTGACCATACAAGCTAGCACCCAGCTGTTCATGGAATATCAATGTGGCCGGCATAGGTAAGCGTCAGGGACATATTCAAACTCGTAAGTCAGTGATGGCATTCTTCTTCGTTAGTTTGATGGCGATCTTCGTCATTCTGTCAAGATGTTGTCGGCAATCTGCTCAGGTGACAGGTCCGTGATTCCCACTGGCCTTGGCGTGCTGAGGTTCAAGTTAGATGATTAGGGGTTTGGGTTCCGCGCTGTGGCACAGCTGCGCGCATTGGCGGGGCGGTACTACAAATGACTTAGCTACGCATTGAATGTACGGATTGTACTCTGTTGTTTAAATCCCATTTATTTTCATCTACAAATTTCTCGGAGTCTCCCCGCTGCTTAAGCTTGTAAGATTTAAAACTTTCTGTTCATTTGTTCACTATGCATCGTGGTGTGGCGCAGTTGGTTGGTTCCCGACTTTGACGGAGTGACGAAGACTGAACGCGGCTATCAATACTGACGAAGATCGCCATCAAACTCACGAAGATCACGATCAAACTGACGAAGACTTAACCGAACTATGACTGACGAGTTTGTATACGTCCCTAAGCGTCACGAATATTGCGAATTTCAATCCGCATCCTTCTCCACCCCGACGAGGTAGGTTTTACTTATCGGATTATACGCTGCTTTTCACCGACTTCTAAGCGATATCGGATATCGGGGGGTCGCAGCTCAATTTCTGGTGCTCCCTGTGAGTCTGTCGGATCTAGGATGCTCGACGTTTACCTTTTGATCTCTAGGCTGTTTGTCGAATGGTCTATCAACCTAAGTTATGCAGGTATATATCTATCTCAAGCTCTCTCCCGCGCATTTCTCACATTCCAACTTAGGTTGGCTTTCGCCGCGGTGGTGGCTGCAGCAATGATCTTCTGCTTAACGTTGCATCATCATGTTGAATTTCAGCGTCCGCGCGAGCAGCCGAGCGCGTTTTGGAGGTCGTGAGTTGTCTCTCATCGCTTCTCTAAAGTTGCAATCTCATATCTGACCCAACACGTTGGGAGATTCGGTTTTCGTCCTCCGGTTACGTGGAACTTTTAGTCAGTGCCATGCACACCGACGGCATCCGTTCCAGTTTCTGTGCCGAGATGCAATGCGGTGAGAATTCTTTCATCCAAATTGTCTTCGTTCTGCAATACCACTGACTCAGACCTTCTAGGTGTGGCATCGTTGTCGATGCCTGATTCAACTCCGGAGCGTGTCACGTCGCATCGGCGTTGGACGCGTTCTCGCTGTGTCGACTCAATCAAATACATTTGCCTTGGATTTCCCTCCTGCGACCAAGCTGAGGTGCCAAGGACGTATTTCTGCAATCTGGTGAGCGCTTCACCAGATATTACAGTGCTGTACATCGTTGAGCTCGATTAATTCCCATTCACCACCTCTGTTCTGCAGTCTGAACGCGTCCCCGAAGAATTTTAACATTGTGGATACAATTTTGGACTTCCTGCGATAGACGGCGGTGCGATATATCCAATTTTCTTTCGCAGTCCAGACGACGGCATGCCCACATCCAATCTGATTTCCCCATCGAAAGCCCGGCTACTTACCCCGGTGAGTATTGATATAATTCATGATGTACTTACTTTTGATGCTAATGTCCAAGTCAGCTGCTAGCATCGTAGGAATTCACCCCCAATTCACGCTGCTGTCTGGTAGGAGATATGGCTCTCACGCTTTGACTTTCTGACGCTTTCTGATGTCCATCAAGTATTATTCATTAGCGTGCTGCGTAGCCCGCAACCGCGACTGAGGAAGGAAGGTCGCACGTGGACTTTAACCTGTAGCTGTGTCTCTTATGAAACCTGACTCGGTCTCTACATTCATGGCTACAATATACCGTACTCTTTCAATGAAAATGGTGTAAATGACGATTGCTTGCCTTTGCACTTATGCCGGAGCGAAGCGAAGGCACATCTTGTATCCATGAATCTATTTGCCCGACAAACAAACACATACCCGATTGCGCAAGGAGAATTTTTCCACTGTTTCCCAAACAGCTCCGGCCATATTCTCTCCAGTGTGCACACCTGAGAGCTTCCGGAAGTCGATTAAACACTCCTCTATGTGAAATATTCAGTGGGATTAGAGATAGCGCAGGACAACATACCCAATTCGCCGTTGTTCCCGATGTAATGAATCACAATTGCAAGGAACGCGTATCCGTTGCTTGATGTCCATGCGTCTAGAGACATTGCAAAGTCCGACTTATTTGCCTGAGAATGCTACGGTCAGCTGAACGTTGATGACTGCGGTTAGAACATACTGTACAATTTCGTTCAAATCGACATGGGGTGTAAGGTTGGTCACAGGTATGCGGGTTCACCCGCGGGTTTGTACCCGGGGTATGGCGGGTACGGGTACGGGTTGCAGGAGATTTGAACCCATAAAACCCGCCCACCCGACCCGTAAACCCGCGGGTTTTTCGGCCGAAATTCGGACCAATTTCTAGACCAATTCCAGACAACTTGAAGTCACTGTGTGATTCGCAGTGAGCGTGATTGCGACCTCACGCGTCGCCCCTGCGTCAAACCGCGATAATCACCCACCACCAGCGGTCGAACACGTCTTCTCGCATGGTCCTTGGCTGCTCCACTTCACTCGCAATCGCATGTCAGTCCCTTATTTTCGCTGTCAGATGTCCCTGGGCTCCTGGGGCCGGAAAGGTCTTCTTCGCATCAAGGAACTAGTTGACACCTGTACATCGGCCAAGTTAAAGTGCAAGCCGTCAAAGGTAATTGAGTTGAACACTGATAATGAGATTGAAATTGTAGAGTAGTATTTGTTTTGCGGTGGCTATCACAAAATACACTTGATTTCTGTTTGATCCTGGCAGGTAAATCCGACGGGTTGGACGACGGGTTGAACGACCCGCGGGTAGTTGAGGAACCGCGGGTTTACCCGCACGGGTTTTGTACCCGACCCGCGCCGGGTACGGTTTTGGCGGGTACGGGTACGGGTTGAGCTTGCGGTACCCGCGGGTGTACCCGTGACCAACCTTAATGGGGTGTGACGCGTGACCCATTTTACCTATTCGAAATTTCGGCAGCCGCCGAATCCTTGCGTGACACCTCGAAAATTTCGGCATTTGAACCGGAATTTTTGTCTTTTTTGCCTTTTTTTCTTCTTTTAGGCAATTTGGGGCATGTGTGATCACTTGGAGGTTCACCAGAGGCCTGAGTGACGCGTGACCTCGACCAAATTTCGTGATCGACAGGGGGGTGCGTGACGCGTGACTGCCGATTTGAACGAAATTGTACAGTACCAAACAAATGGCAGAAAGCTCTTCGACCATTTCTTTCTCCATCGCATTTATTCTCGCCTTCACAGCCTCTCTGTTCGGAATCACGATTGGCTTGTCCGCTGGATGGAGAGCTGCATACTGCAGCAGCTCTCGAAATTCGGGTTTATTAACAGCAGCGAAAGGTTGGTCGCAGGCGGCGACCCATTTTGCAACCAAGTCGTTGAAACGTTCCTTATCCCACGGAACCTGAAAGAACTTAGTCGCCAACCATTTGAGCTCAAGAAGACACGTACCTTCGATGCTGCTTGCTGTTTCTCCAACAGCTCTTTGACATTTCCGGAGATTTGGTCAGCTGCATTTTTGTAGTCTGCAATCAACTGCGGAGTCATAGTCACGGTACCCTGTGCAAGTCCACACTCGACGTCGGTCGCCGGCTCAGTATTAGGGCGAGCATGGAGGACTTGAAATAAACGATAGTGAGCTTTCGATGTTACCTCGAGATGGCTTTTAAGTTCTGAAGAGTATACAATATTATGCATAGAATATTGAACAAGAACAGACTCACTTGAGACGTTGTGCCGTGCAGTCGATGGAATCTCAATAGTCCCCCGATTTCCCAGCCAGCATTTGAAGTATTGGGAACCTTCAACCGCCACACCGCTGGCAGGAGAATCAACCTCTTCAAAGAAGAGGTATATGGCGAGTGTCTTTTTCTATCATCGAATTTGTCAAAGTTGTCTGACCAAGAACACGAGCGGGACATACCCCGCCACCCTTTCGTTTTTTTGGGGCCGGAATCGGAGGCGGAGGTCCAGGATTGGTCGAAGTCGAAACGGTGGTGGTACTCGAAGCGGTCGTGGTATTCACAGTAGCAGCGGAAGTGCTGGCGGAAGGAGCAGGCTGGGATGTGTTCCGAAACTCAGTAATGATCCTCATAATATGATACAAGTTCAAGTGACGCACAGAATCGTTCTGAGTTCTCTTCACCCTCTTCTTCTCTGGAGCTTTCCCTTTGCGCGACGCATTTTTGGGTAAGGTACGCGTTGGAAGAGATGCGGCGACCTTAAACCCAAAGATTTAACATGATTGAGCATTCTACAAAAATCTGACTTACCTCGTCATTCGCAATAACATCCTCAATTTCGCTATCATCGGTACTTGGATCACTATTGCCCCTGAAGTAGTCGTCCTCCGAATCAGTATTGACTGGCTTCTCCTTGCGTTTGCGCTTAACTGTCGTTCTTGTTGGTTTCTTGATGTTCCCAAACTCGTCAAGCTTCTCCTCGTTGTACACATCCTTCATCAATTGTTCGCATTCTGGATTCCTGGTACGAACAGGGCGCGAAGGACCAGGCTCAGGCCCGTCTGCAAGACTTTATCACCCTGGTGTAAGTGAGGATAACAAGAAAACTGACCTTCATTTGCACCTCCCGGGACACAAACACGCAGATGCAGATGAGACAGTGCCCCCAGACCCAGTGAACCCATTTTATCGGCCCAGGCAACACGACGTCCAAGGTGGGTGAAGTAAAGTTGCTGTAGGCCACTTGGAACAATACCAATGGACATCAAGTAGTGGTAAATGTCCGCAACGGTGGTATGATCTGTAACGACTACAGAACTGATCAAACGAAAACAGAAATAGAAATGATTCAACTTACGGACAGGAAGTGAACGAGATCTGAACCCGGTCACGAATATCGTGAATCGAGATTTCCCACACACGGTGTTCACTCGATGTTGCGACATGAGGGTGAAATGGGAGCGATGGCGTGGCCGCGGGAAAATCAATGCCAGCAGGATAGATTTATAGCGCAACCATAGAGGGAATGCCCAAGTACCTGAAACTAATGGTCAGGCTTCAAATGGTCCTTCAGGGTTTTACTGACCAAAAATAATGAGATAGGAAGTTGTAGAAAAAGAAGAGTAGATGAGGGTCCAGATAATGTCAAATACAGAACTAGATGGCGGTATTTCGAGACGAGAATGAAGCAGAATGATATCCGAGCGAGACGCAAATAGAGTTCCGCGTTCTAAACCACGTTGTCGAAGTGCTAGTTAACCCTAGCGGGGTTCGTGGGACCGGGTCGGTGATCTGTATGTGAGTCGAACGCCTGAAGCAGGCGAAGAGGGAGAAGGCCGGGGGTGTCGCTCGAGGGGTGGAGTAAGAAATATGGTGAGAATTGGAGTAAAAGAAGGAAGATTTGTGTCGTAGCTGGTCGATGAATGTATCTTGTATAATTCGTACTTGAGAGGCTTGATAGCCCACTGGCGACGTTCCGGGGAGGATGGGTCGAATCCACTCGCTGGGACTCTGGGCACGAGCCCTACACTGGTCGCGTTGGTGGTGGTTTCGGGTTAAGATTGCACGATCGTCCCCTATGTACGTACACAGTAATAAACTGTACACGACTGGGAACAATAATGTAATAAAGGGGAAATAGGGAATAGAGGCAATACCTACGTGCCGGTCAACCATCCCTTCCACAACGTGGGCATTCAAAACCTACTTGGCAGTAAGTTGTTGATTAGGGCTCCGACCCGTCCCCGTCAGCGACGGCGACGGGTCCCGTCTGACGGGGATGGGCCCCGTCCGACAAGCGATGAGATGTTGTTTTGTGACGGACGGGTACGGTACAGGTAGACCCTTCAACGGGAACACCCGTCCCCGGCTGTCGACGGATTGACGGGTCCCAACAGACACTGCATGTAAAGTACGTTCTCGTGGGCTCATTCATGGGTGTTAGTAACTGAATACCTTTATGAAGTCATTTTCCACCATCTGAATTTACCAGCCAACCTCTGGTGCTTGAGTTCGGGGACCCACTGTCGGGTTTGAGACGTAAGTAGTCTAAAGACAGAACAGGTTCCTAGAAACAGATATCAGTGTTTGCAATCTGTCTGTCGCTGTTTTCTATGCAGTTGAGGATTCCCGGCTCAACAGCCGGTGGTGGTTAGTGCGCAGGCGGATCGAAAGGGGCTAGATATGGGTGCTGTCACCTGTCAAAACACGTCGCAGAGTGATGGACTGATGGTGGTTACGTTTCGCTCGAGAGGCCTCCAAGAAGCAAGAGAAAGGCAAAGGTGAAGGCATTTGAAGATTTGTAGCATACCTCTGTGTGTTGAAATTATCCGATCATTTTTGCGATTCATACAGGGTCGGAAAGACTCGAGAATATTATTTTATTAGCGAATTTCCCCGTCGACGGCCGTAACGGGTGTAACGGTCGGGACCCGTCCGTCGGCCTCACCTGGTTGAACCCTTGACGGACGGGTGACCTCCGTTGGTCGAACATGACGGCCGTTTTCTAACCCGTCCCGTCGACGGGCCGGGCGGCTCGGAGCCCTATTGTTGATCGGACGATCATCGTTGTACTTGAGAACACCATTCTCGCCCATGGCTAAAGTTCAAAGCATAATGCACGCAAATAAGGATTTTATAAGAAATCTCGTGTCTCCATGGTTTCTCTACTCGTATTGCCGGTGCAGAAAGTCGCGCAACTATGGGCAATGCGATCAAAAAGTACGTCCTGAAACCTGGTTCAACTGGGTGAAACCCAAGTGAAACTCTCCCAGAACAGCCTAGGACGCAAGCGAGCTTCACGACCAACTACCAGGTACCCGTGAAACCCGTATACAGCCGGGTACGGGTAACCCGCATACGGGAAAACCCATACCATACCCGACCCGTAGATCTGTTGGCTCAAGGCTCCCACGGCCGGGTCCTGTACCCGTACGCCGGCCCGTGAACCCATAGCTCACGGTTACGGCTCACAGCCCCAAAATTTCATTCTTTCAGTACTGAGTATGACTGACCTCGCTCCATAGTATACTCGGTCAAGCACCGTGTCCGATATACAGACCGCAGTGGCTCCTACTGCACCCTCTCCCTCTCCGGAACCAGCTCAAACACGCGGCGGTAAACGTATCAAAAAGCGAAATTACAGGTTCAAATTGAGTGATTGTGAATGTGGAAGCCCTGTGGAGGAACACGAACAAAACGACAACAGTGCTGTCAGATGCGCAGGTACCGGATGCAAAACCCGCTGGGTAAGTTGAGACTCGCGCATCAAAATCCATCACTGACAGTCTGTATCTCATAGTTTCATCTCGCATGTGTGGAATTGCGCCCGGATTGGAAGTATCATGCATGTACGCGGAAGCAGGCTCAGATGGGTTGAAGATGTAATTTGCGCGAGGACAAGCATGTTGGCTGAGGTTGTAAAAGTTGAACATGTGGGTTGAGCATGAGCTTGAAAATTGGCTGAGCTCCTTTGTTTTTGTTGTTACAGCTCTTTGCGGTACAACAGGTGCGGCACCTTTTTTTTATTTTAATTTTGAACTTTCCACTAGAACAGCCACTGGGGGGTCAGTTTTTGTCAGAATCCCTTGGAAATAGGCTCGTTAGAATCACACTGCAAATCCACAGGCGACCAAATACCGGCTTTTTTGATCTGATTACACAACGAAATTTTTTCCGCAAAATCATGGCTTTCAGCAGGAACACTGTTGCACTGTGAGTCCTGGCCCGATTGACCTAATTCCTGGATATATTATGTATCTGAGGTGGGACCTTGGGACGGTCAATTCTTATTAGCAGTATGTCGACCCATTGTGATTTGGCACACACTTTGGTGAGGTAGATATTTAAGCCCCACTATATATAGACTACTATAAGACGCTTTGGGTAATATTATACCTGTGAACATTCAGGATCCATAGCCCCACCTCAGATACATAACATATCCAAGAATTAGGTCAACCGATCCAGGACTCACAGTGCTACAGTGTTCCTGCTCAAAGCCATGATTTTGCGGAAGAAATTTCATTATGTAATCAGATCAAAAAAGCCGGTATTTGGTCGCCTGCGGATTTGCAGTGCAATTCTAACGCGCCTATTTCCAAAAGATTCTGACAAAAACTGACCCCCCAGTGGCTGTTCTAGTGGAAAGTTCTCAAAAAAAAAAAGGTCTGCACCTGTTGTACCGCAAAGAGCTGTAAGCCTGTGTATAAGACTGCAGATAAAATTCTACTATGGCTATATATGCTTGATATACAATTTACGCGCTCTTTCATGCAGTCAATGGTCTGCTTCGTGATAAATTGCCTTACGATCCCATCAGCCGGTGATTGCCGTGGTCGGTTGGTCCCCCGCCCATGGCTTAAATACAAAATTCGGCATGATATGTTTAATTTCTTTTTTGCTACCCCCTTGCATCTCATTCAACTTGTGCCACACTCACCCAACTCACGCCACACTGGCGCAACTCGTCCCCACTAGCCGACGAGTCTGAGTGTGGGTGTGGCATAGTTGACACATCCCCCTGAACAACCGTATCTATACATTCGCCCTCCGAGGCTTACTATTGTGACTGCTGTAAGCCTCTAAATTCGGCATCAATTAAGGTGGAGGCCGTGGGAACCCAGCACTCTTATGTAAGCAGAGTGTGACAACTCTAATTCCAGTGAAACGAGGGGATGTAAAAAAAATCTAGCCCCCAAGGAATGTTCTAATAAGTAATATAACAAGTTCCTGGGGAAGATTTTCATCAAAATCTTCACCATGAAGGTGGAATAACATGTTCTTTCCTTTTTTGGAAATAATGCACCAATTGCATTTTAGTTTCATTTGGCGCTATGTTCATTCTGTTTCAAGCTAAAATTGAAATGATTACATAATCAAACACGTGACATTCCCACGGCCTGGGAAACATGTTGTAGGCACATTGCAGCCTCGTTTTTGCTGCACAACCATCTCTTTCAGATGCCCAAAGGTCCAAGTGCAACATGGGGACAAACTGTTCAGATGCGCAAAGGCTCTCCACCTAATTTGCCTCCTCAAGATTTGTATTGGCCTGATGACCATCCCACAATGCCTGGCTGGTTTAAGGGAATGGAACAAATTCTGAAAGAACGTAACCTTTGGAAAGATGGGCTCTTGGCTCAATGCCCTGGTTTCAAATGTCAAACAGGAGTAGCTGACTGCTGCTGTCGTCGGATTCTCTTCAACCAACCAGATTTTGCAAACCAGAAATCTGCACTTGAGGAACTTATCAAAAGTCGGGGACATATTTGCGATTTCTATCCCAAATACCACTGTGAACTCAATTTCATTGAGATGTATTGGGGTGCAGTAAAGTTCAGATATTGCAAGAGTCCTCGGACCAGTAAAATGGAAGAGATGAGAACAAATGTCAAAAGATGCCTTGATGATGTGCCAAACTTGTCCATTCTTCAATATGCAAATCGAGCAGCACGGTTCATCTCAGCATATGCACAAGGGCTGAATGGATCACACATATCTCTTGTTGACAAGAAGTACAAGAACTTTGGAAAGGTCACAGGAGTCACTCAGTTGCAACTTCAGAGTCTGAAAAGGGAGTACAAGAGCCATAGGATGTTGCCACCTGATGTAGTTAGAGATATCAAGGCTGAAGTTGATAGATAATTTTTGTTTTTTGTGTCTTTGGCTGCATTCTAATTGATTTTTTTTTTCAACATCCGAAATTTGAAACTGTGACGCGTGATGTCACGCGTTACAGTCACGGCTTACAAAGAGTGCTGGGTTCCCACGGCCTCCACCTTACCTCCAGCCATGTTCATCCCAGTGTTCTCAGTGATCTCCATATTGTCAATCATCCTGTCTACTAGACACTGGATTCCCTCGGCTTCCTGCACTGCCCTATCATTTTCCACAACTGTCCCTCTTCCATCTGATTATCTCCAGTGAGGTCGATTGTTTCGGTGCTGAGCACAGCCTTTGTGCCGTCCGGTTATTGTTATTGTTATTGTTATTGTTATTAAGGGGACAGAAACACCATGGACCCTAGGGTCGGTCCCTGGGGTCAGATTTGCCCTAATTTAAGGTTTTTCTGTCCCTGTCAGCACTGTTCCAACTGCTCACCATGGACCATTGTCCCCGACAAAACACCAGGCTGTCTATCACTGGTGCTGCTGCACCAGTGTCGGAATGGTTCCGACACTCTGAATCCTGGTCTTTATAGCCTGCAGCAGCTGGTGTAGTCTATTACTGGTGCTGCTACACTGTGAAACCTGGTCTTCATAGCATGTAGCAGCTGGTGCTGTTTATTACTGTTGCTGCTACACCATGTTGGAATGGTTCCAACACTGCATCTGGACTGCTACACAAGCAGCAGCTATGTTAGAATAGAAATAAATATTGTGCAGCGGCCCAGATGCACAGTGTCGGAACCATTCCGACATGGTGCAGCAGCACCAGCTAACCTGGTGTTTTGTATTATCTCCTATGGTTGCAGCGGCAGCAATGTTATAATAAAATGTATATATTGTGTAGCAGCCCAGATGTACAGTGTCGGAACCATTCCAACACAGTGTGGCAGCACCAGCTAGCCTGGTGTTCTATATTATTTCCTATAGCCTGCAGTGTGTTCATGCCATAGCCACCGTTTTGGGGCCAGAATGACCGGTCAGATATTTAGGATACTTGTCACCGGATATGACAAGTCGCTGTTTCTTACAAGTGGCGAGACCAAACCAAGTTATTAAAATAAAGCTAGTAGTACAGGACCTTTCGTTAACCTGAGACAGAAAGGTTTGCTCCATAATTTGCTTGTGCCCCCTGGCCGTATCGAGCAGAATTAATACCGCACAGAACTACGCTCTTGCACCGGTTGCGTCGCAGGATGAGCTTGCGCCGCTGGGCAAACATCGCCACAAACAATACCCCTAAAATAAGCACAACCCCTCCAATCACACCGCCCACAATCGCACCGACGTGGCTCTTTTTGTTGAGCACAAGTGTGCTGCGAAGTGGATTTCACATCCAGCATTAAGTAGTATAGGCCTTGAAATTGGGCTGTGAAGAATTGAAAACACGTACATGTAAACGAGATGGTCGAGCCCAATTAGTGTCCCGTCAGATTCCGGTACGATGGAGAGAATATGCGATGCATTGGGCATGTTGGATTGCCATATTTCAAAGTACCCTCCACCAGGTATGACATCGAGAACATTTATGTTGAGATTCTGGGTGTCACCGTTCATGGTAGCTTCTACATGGCCGACGATGGCAAGAGACGCATAGAATGCAGTACCTGAATAAATTATCGATGGGGACGTTTCCGTTCAGAGAAAAACAGGAATCGCACTGAAAGGACGCCGGCAATGCGTCCTCACTGATTCAGACAGAAAGACAGGAACAGTGATCTAGATTGTCGTAGTGTAAGTGAAAGACAAGATAGGAATACATGGAAAGAAATAGTAACCTAGACTGTCATAGTGTAAGTGAAAGACAAGATAAACAAGTACAACTGATGGGAAAGGTTTAAATACTGGAATCATCCATCAAAGATGGTTAGTAATAATTGGACCGGGTTTCATCAATCACTGTGAGTAAGTGCCAGACTTACACGCACCTGCGAAAGAAAACCTGATGGTTCCATTGGTAATCGATATTGAATTGTTGGATAGCCGCTCCGTCAAATTGTCGGGGCACGTATCGGCATTGCACTGAAATATCTGTCCACCGTAGATGATATCCACTGTGGTCGCATCCCCCCCTGACTTTCAGGCAAGTCTTTCACGGTGATTTGAAATTGAATCCATGGCCTTTTGTGTGAGTTTTCAGGGAGGCATTGTGATTTTCACTGTGTTGAAAGTACCTGGATATCCCCCCTTGAAATGGCTCTTTCACTACCTTTATTCACTATGTTCTCAGTGATTTTCAACATCAAACTAGGGAGTTTGAGGTCTCATTGGGCGGCAGTTCACAGCATTTTCATTGAATGATAAGGCAAAAAAGTACACTGAACACTTCCTTAAAACAATGTTAACCCCAAGGGTACTAATATCAAGCTACTAACTAACTATTGACTGTAAGTGATTATCTTATATACCTAACTAGGAAGGGTAAGTGTAAGTTGAATCAAAGGTATTGAGCAGTCACAAGATTATGGACTACTAAATGATTGATGTTCACATATTTACGAGTTGAAAATCAAAGTTACCTGAAGTTTTCACGATAGAAGGTCGCCACTTGAGTTATGTACCTCGTGCAGGCCACCGGGTCCCCCTCATTTTTCCAAATCTTAGCTCTTTGAGCCCATTATCTTGAATTTTTCAAAACATTTCAGACATGCTAGGCTCAAGATTGACCAATTCTGAAGAAGTTTGGTTCGGTTGCACTTGCTATATCTGGGCCATGAAATTCATGTACTTCTGTGTTGAAAAACTCATTCTAAATGATCGTAAAATTCACGCACTTGAAAATGTGCTTTCCGAGGAATGCCTGAAAAATAAATCACTATGAAAGGCAGTGAATGGTGAAATCCAGGACACTGTACCCTGAAAGTCAGGGGAGGGGGTTCTGTGACCACAGTGATCTGGGGATGTGTTGTCCACCGTGATGTTCTGCAGCCGGGCGCGGACAATATTAATGCCCAAAAGGATGAGCACGAAGGCTCGTTGCATGGCTGGATGACGCTCGGTGAAGACCTCCGACTGGAGCTTGAGTTTGGGGACGGAGGGATGGGAGGGCAGAGGATGGGAGTTAGTAGCTTAGTATGACCGCATACAACAGCTATTCGACAGCCATCTCGTCACCTCCCTCTTCTTGCGGGATGTCATAAGATAAGAAGTCAATTCAGTAGCAGAATCCCGGCTACTTAATTGGAAGAACAAGCACATACCTGGCAAAATTCGAGCTGTCAAAAACCCGCCACAGTAGAGGTTTATGTGTCGGATCCGCGAGTTTAACACGGAACGGAGGGGTACCACGTTCACTGCATTCAGGGCCCAGGCCCGGCGTCACGGCATGCCGACCTATGCCGACCTCTGCTGACCGTGGGAGTCAGAGCCTGGCGCTGAAGGTCAGCAACCCCGCCATTCCAAGGGTCATGGCAAATCGGTCAGGAGACCGATTAAACCCGAACATGCCGAGCGGCAAACCCTGGCCCCTTGGAATGACGGGTATTTCGCGGTCATGTGAACAATGTGCGTGCGCCAAAAATGAAGCCAAAAGCGGGCTCGAAGGACACCGGGCACGCGATTTGCAATGGTCATGGTTCGGTTTAACCATGCATCGAAGAGAACACCTGCCCAATATGTTAATTATGGTCAAATTCCGAAGAAGAAGACTTGCCAAACACGAAGAAGTACACAAACAGACCCTAAAACCCGCCTGGATTTTCATGCCATCCTTATCTTCCACAGTGGATGCTAACAGAGCCATGTGGTGCCAGAGACGACGAGCTGGCCCATCATCCTGTTTGTCCACGTCGGTTGTATCGCTCTTCAAGAAGCCCGATCCTTCGAAGTCGCGCGAGATCATTGTTGACCACCTTCCCCTTGCCCATGCTCGCCGTGTGCGTCCCAGTCTGGTGCTGGTTACTCCCGGTTTCAGAGCCATGTGGCACGTCACTTCCTGCTACTGCGGGACCCGTCTCGAAGACAGGCGTACGGAGATGAATGCCGTATAAGGGGTACAAATAAATCAGGGGCGGAAAATTTGTCTTCAGCTTTTCGAACATGTTTTGAGCCGCTGGCTCGGACGCCGCGCCGTCTGCCGCGAACGTAACCACCTTTAGGTTAAGTTCAGCCGCCATTTGGAGGAGCTGCAAATTTAGCTCCAGGATTTTGGGAGCATCATCTTTACCGTCGATCGGGATAAGTGCAACAACTTGGGGCGGGACGTGAGGTAGCGGTACCTGTGACCCATGTCTATGAAGAATAAAAACTAATCTGCAAATTGGCACATACTTTAACCAGGATGGCCCGAACTTGTGAGGCCTCGGCCTTCGCTGTCATGATTTTGGCGATCACAGCATCAATTTCCTCGGGATTTTCGACTATACACTGGTCAAAGGGAAGTACAATGCCGAGAATATGACCACCAAAGTCAGGAGAGTAGGTCAGGCGCTGCGCACTTTGGTGCAATCACCGGCAACGGCAGCGGGGCCGGTGTACTTGATTGTATCGATGAGCCGCTTCACCCGCGCCATGTTCTCGTAGACGAGATACGGATTCTGAAGAGAATCCTCGGACTTTTCCACCAGAGCGCTACCGCAGATTTAGCGATAGATTCAAGAACGAAGTTTAAATCGTACCGAAGGTGGCGTGAGGACGGAGCGGGAAATTGGCTGGCGATGATCCCATATTGTCGTGCAGATTAACCGCCGTACGAACGAAGCAGAATCATGAAGTTGAGATAATCCTTTGGGTAACGGATTCCAAACTTTTTATCGGTTCCCTCTCTCCCCAGAACGTCGGCGAGAACACCGCAAAGTTGTTTGAATGTCTCGTATTTTTCGAGTTGGCCATTTAAACACGCCTCGTAAAGTTGGATAAAACACTCTGTGCTCTATCCCTTCTGCAACATCTTGAAGACCTTGAAAACGAGCGGATCCTGGAGCTGGTCGTTGAGGGTTCGGCTTCGTCGGCGAGGAAGCGCTGCGACGAGTACTTGCTTCGGGCCATTAAGATTGTGTGCTGTTCTTCGTCTGAAGCTCTGCTTCCCTCTTTTTCTGCTCCATATATTATTAATTGTGCGCAAATAATTTACAGTCGTACATGCCGGGTTTACTGCATGCGTGAAAGATGGATCCTTCGCAAGTTTCGTGCATGCGTCACGAATGTCGTCGAGCTTTGGGGTGAGTTCCTCGCACCGTGACGAGCACACAAACCTCCTGGGGTAGTTCATTTCCCAGCGCGTGTGGCCTTTGGACGTATCGTAAAGTCTTCTGTGCTCAGTGTCCGTCCAGTCCGCAGAAGATATACAGTTGTTTCCATCTGCCGGGATATCTTTCTCAACCTGTTTGCGCCGACGAGGATACTCGTCATCGCGTTTAAGCCCTATTCCTATAATTGCTAGTTTTGTGGTTTGTGGGCCAAATTTGGGGAATTTTATGAGATAAAGATTTATCTTGGGCTCAGTTCTGTGGGCAGACTGGTGGCTGTAAAAAAAAACCCAACTCAGAATCCCCCGACCCCGACCCACTCCGCCGATTTTATCTTACAGTCAAAAGTGTACAGCCACCAGTCTGCTCACAGAACTGAGCCCAAGATAAATAAGTGATGGAACACAAATAGACAGTTTTTTCAAGAAATCCAGTAACGTGTATATATGCGAGTGGAACCCAGCCTGCCCTGCCCTTATTTAATCCGAATCCGGAATTCCTTCGAAATTTCGTCCTGTTTCCGGCCAATCCCATTCATCATCACTGTACGAGTAATTGCTATCCCCACCATAGATTAGATCTTCCAAATCGTTGTCAATAAATCTTCTGGTGAAGGACGACTCGGAGGGTCTCAAACTGCGGCGCATGATAGCATCGCAGACATAACATTGCCTCAGCGCCGACAAAAGGACAGGCGGCGGATTTTGAAAAAAAGAAACATCCCTGAGGCTTCTGCAGCACTCGCTGCATGTGATGAGAGGTGAATTGGTGGTAGGTGTGTCAAGGATTTCAAGAGGAAGGATTGGATGGGAACGATATTTATCGCCATGGCGGGGAGCAGCGTCCGACCACAGCCTAATATATTTGAGACTCTGTGCTGGGAGCGAGGAACCGAGGTAACCTTCGCGAGACAGTGTGTCGAATAGGAGACTGATGTTGTAGACGTCGTTTGCTGCGTATTCAAGGGTGGTAGAGGGAAGGGGGCGACGCATCCACCGAGAATGGTCAGCTGTGTACCGTATGAACTCAGTAGGTGGCAATGTGTCGAATTGGAAAAGTTCTCACCAAACCCTGTTTGGGCATCCGAAATATTGTGCTCAGTCATGGTGTCGCAGAGCGAAAGAAGCTTGTGGAGTTTGGCGTACTGTTCCGGGCGGGAACTAATGTCTACGAAGGGAAAGTACGACGAGAGCCGGGCTTGTTGTCTCCCTGGCCCATCTCGCCACGTACGCGAGGCAACATCGGCAAGTTGGAGGTCCAGGACATTGGCCACGGGAACAGAATATTCGTGGAACAAGGCACTATGGTCCATGCTGCCGTCGAAAAATACCTTCTGGACGGATGCCGACTTGAACAACCCAAACAAAGGATCGAGTGCGGACGTCCACGATGAACGCCTTGCGCGGGGAGCGGGAGGTGCGTAGCCCGATCAAGGATAAAGATCCCCCTCGGGTCCCCAACTGGTGTCCTTCGCAATCCACGAACAAGACGGGAGAGGCCTGGAGCACCGGTAATGCCACTATGAGCGATGCCTCGGTGGTACAGAAGGTAAAGGTAGATGTCATGAGCGCAGATATGTTGATCTCGGGGAATGTAGAGCACAGGTGTTGGCGCCACGTAGAGAGCAGCGTCGAGGTGGAGGAAGAGAAGAAGTGGGCGCGTGTCTGTGCATGTTGTGGGATTGATCGGCGTTTGAACTGGGCGACTACGTCATGAAAAAAATGAGAATTCTCTGTCGTGCCATGTACACTCGCCTCTTTTTTAAGCCAAGCCTTTCGTCCGTCCTTGCTTCCCCTTAATCCTCGAACAACGGCTTTGAAAACAAATCGTGTCCTCGCAGGAGCATTGGGTTTATCCGTGTGGACGGACATTGGAGTGGGCGCTGTTTACGCTAAGATTGGCGCTGAGTATAACGGCTACAGCTTTTCTTGTAAATGGTTCAGTCATTGTCAAGAGTGCGTCAGCCATTTTTACATGGCTATTCAAGACTGGTTGTTGGGTTAATGGAAAGGGTTCATCATGCTTTCAATGAAGGATAGACGGACAGATTGATATCCGACTTCTGAACTCTGTGGGTGCGGCAAATTAGCCAGTTAGATAGGTGCGGAATATCCACTTTCTCCGCACTTTCGCAGAAGGTTCCCTAGCCGTGGTGGTGATGAAAGTACTAATCAGCCCAATAAGAGGACCCGCCGCGTTCTTGGACAAGAAAGAGTTCACAAAAGAAACACTACACTTTTTTGTGAGAAAAATTTGTACCAGAATCATTATCCGTGCTAGATATGGTTCTGATACGAAGCTGTCGGGAGACGGTCGAATCTTGATTTGGTTGTATTTGGTTAATACTTTGCGACGCGTTGATCACGGGACGCGCGCCCCCTTTGTTCTTTCCCAAGGGGCGTCAATGTCATCTCTCTCCCGAGGCTCACCGTCGCCCCGATTCACTCCCGCTACTCAATAATGATGCAAGTGCCCGAGCTCCCGACTCTCGACTAGTGCTGGCCAAGAATATGATACGAAAAATTAAAATTTGAATATATTCAAAAGAATATGAATATGATATGGCTCTGAAGGATTTATCTGAATACGAATATGACAGAATATGAATATGAATATGATATGATTAAAATACATTACAGGTTTGGCATATTCAAATATATTTGAGTACAACAAAAGCTTCAATTTCACCTACCCGGCTGCCATCCGGCTGAATGTCAGAGCATCAAAACCCATCAGCCGACATCGGAAACTGACACAAGTGCCCGGGGGATTGTCAGCTCAAGAATGGGGTGCATCACGAGAAACTGACTGAGCCACCGGGGGTTTAGTGACCCATCCCATGTCTCGACCGTGAGCACACACAAGGCTGACCATGTAACCTCGTCACCATGCTGCTGAAGTAGATGACTATTCCCCTCAGTATAGATGAGCTGCAGGGAGGTGATGTTGCGACTGAGGCATTGAAGGAATGCCAGGCTGTTACGACCAAAGCCAACATCTTTGAGGTGCAAAGTGCGGAAGTGAGGAAATAGTGGGACCTCCCACTCTTCTGGTACCATGATCCTATGCTCTTTTTCACTCACTCCTGTGAAGCCCCTGAGAATCTCGAGATATTCGAGATTTGGAAGGGAAAAGACATTGGTGAAGGTGTTGAAACTTCCCATTGTGCTAGTCTCTTATAAACAGACACTTCAACATTCTGAAACTCATACCTCGTTTGTTGAAGTCTGTTACTTACTGCAGGGGTCCGATCAGGTCAGAATCTTATTATGTAAACTGCGGAGTTTGAAACCCGAGTCGCACTGTTTGGCATATAAGACATCCAAATTGCTCATGAATTGCTACAAATGGCACCATAACGACTGTATCTAACTTTCTCCCACCTCAGATTTTTGAAAAAGCAAGTAAAACTTGCGCAGTAGAAGAGGCGGTTTTGGGTCATGTGAGTTTCGGCTGAAAAGCAACTGATGAGCGAAACTCTCAGAAGCTCACATCAGGAAAATATTTTTATCCTGGCAGCATCTGGCTGGAGCTGGCACTAATGGCGCACCTGGCATCACTGGCGGCCTAAGCCGCCAGCAGTTGCCAGCTCCACTATATCACCAGAACTAGTTTTGTGTCCATTGCCAGAACATGAGTTCTGTAAATTTGCCATTTTTGTTTGAACCAGCCTCTCAGAGCTCAAAATAAACTCAATCTTACTTTGCTTTCAGACCCTTACTCTCAACAGTCTCAACCTGAATCACCTCTGCTTCAGCTGTACCATTCGCAAAACTTTCAAGTGGACTGAGTCTAATTGCATTTAATTGCAACCACCGGAGCAGTGCGTAGTAACAACCATGCTCAGCAAAATGTTGACCTGCACCTTACTACCAGGACAAAGTGCGAAACGAAAGCTGAGAAACATCGAAAATCTGCCAAGTCCCATTCAATCAAGCATCTGTCAATCACACATGAGATGAATGTTGGTTGATGCCATGTCAACACTTCTCTCTCTTTCCCCCACCACTCCCCTCGCCCACTAGCTTCGTGTTGCAGTACAGATTTGTTCCTTGCACACTATCAGCAGAATAGCTCAGCTGGAAAGAGCACTAGTGGTGCAATCACTTGGAGGTCCCTGGTTCGATTCCAGGTTCGGCCATTTTCCAACATGGTAGCAGCAACTCACAGGTTATAAGTCAAAGAGTGGAACAGTCTCTTTGCAGCCTGAGAGTGCCTAGCAAAATGGTGCCCCCTTTGTGAGTTACATAGGCCAATAGTGCTTAGTAACCGGGCTGCCAATAGTGTGCAAGGAACAAATCCGTACTGCAACACTTTGACCTTCCCACTGGTTTTGGCCTCAAGCAATGTAGTCGTATTCCGGGGCATATATCCAGAACTCTACCTTAAGACTTCCCTTCAAAACACCTTCAAGCATCAAGTATCAAGTGCCTAGCATCACGCTGCCACAAATTTTCAAGACACTCGAGCTTCAAGTTACTCGAGCCTTCAAGACCAACTTCAAGAGCATTGAACCTGACCCTGCTACTGAGCCCTCAAGCCCTGCACCTGGTTTCTTGGGGTCCCCTTCCTTCTTTACTTGTGACATTTTTTGTGATCATGCTTTGGCTGTTGGCCAGGGCTGGTTATCTCACATACTGGCTTATGTTCTCCAGTATCACCATGAAGTCACAGTTTCGAGGTATCTGTTTCTCTTCATCTTTGAGTACACACTAATGTTTTCTTAGACTTCAATCGCCTTCCCTTCCTTGCAATCATTCCGGGGGATAGTGTCAGTGGGAGGTGAATCGAGGGACAGGTATGTCAATCCATGTCTGATTGTCATCTCCGATGATGAGCCCGAGGACTACAACATTGCTGGGCCATCGGGGGCCTCTGCTGATTTCGACTTCTACGCGGTACGTAAATCATGCTTATGGATTGTCTGTCAGGTTGTGTAAGTGGGACATAGTACAGTTTCTTGCAGTTGGTGACATTGCACACACCTTTGATCTTGCATGACCAACACGGAAACTGTTGTGCCCCTTGATATTGAGGGACTTCTCGATCGCGATCGCAATGATGTCGCCCATTTCGAAGAGTGTGTAGCCTCGGAGGGTGAAGAACTCCTTGGTGGGCGCGTTGAATGTGCACACACCAACTGCAAGGGCAGCGCACTCGTCATCATATGGAACTAAGAAGCTCTGGGCATCCTTGGGCGGATGAGGTCCCAGAATTACACCAGCCGACATCAAGCCGCCGTTGAGGGGATTGAGATGAGTTCGAACCTCGGGTTTTATGCAATAATTCTTGACCAGAATAGGTATCGCAGATGGTCTGCCGCAGTTTCGTTTGAAAAGAAGGTATGAATTCAGGCATTTACCGAGGCAGATGTCATATTTTGTTGGAATATCAAGCTGAGCAAAGCCTCGCTTGAAGAGACATTCAATTTCGGCGAGACAATTTGTCTCAAGCCAATGAGCCGTCCGGTTACGGAACAGACCGATCGTCCAAGAACCCCAAAGAAGAAATTGATCCGATGACGTTAATGAACGAGTCGTTCGAGACCACCGTTCTACTACTTGTTTAGGCAGAGACTCCGAGTCTCTGCAATGAAAACACAGCCTGTAACATACCTACCGCATGGTTGTGTACAGCCTTTAGTCACATGGTATTTATTAGAAAAGGTATATAAAGGGATGTAGAATTACGATGTAAAACAAGCTCGGGAACTTTCCCTCTAATTCTACTGCCTCACCAAAGCCCTCCTTGCTCCTTTCACTTCCTCAGTGCCACCATATCTCAACATATTTTCCAGAGAAGTATTGATGGGGTAGAACCTTGCCATCCAGAGCAACATTCTGCTGGCATAGAGTGGGGTAATGCTTGCCATTGAAAACATCTGAGATTGTCCCAGGAATATGTTCGTAGTTGGTGACGCGCATGGTAGCACGCTAAGCGTGTAAACTGCGGATCACGATCTGTCACCTGTCAATCACTGTCAAATGGTTGATTTACCCGACACGCACACTTACTTCCACTGCCATTTCACCCATCCCGTATCCCCCAAAACACACGCTGCTCTCACCCTATGAATTTACATCACCTCCAGCCACTATCTCCGTGGAACAGATATGTATCGACGGCTGTATCCACTCCACCAACTACCCTGACATATCAATCTGCCGGCTGCACTGCGCCACCAACATCCAAATTTACTGTTTTCCCTCACTGTTTTCCCTGGCATTCATATATACCCCAAAACTTTTGATATGTATCTTTTCTGTGACTGCATCCAGTTCCTTGCTGCCCTAGATTTCTATTTTCCTCTCTACCCAGTTTTCCGACTCAACCTCTTCCCTGTTTTTCAACCACTTGCCCTCTTCCCTGACTCTCAATTTATTGTTACATTCCCTCAGCTCCTTGTCCCTGCTGAGTCTCATTTCGATTCATCTTACTCCATTCACTCATCTCTTGTGTATAAAAGATTTCGCTTTATTTCTCAGCAAAAATCACTTTTACCTTGCCCCACTTTGTGCCGTTTAAGTCGCTCTCACTCGCACTCTCACCTCCGCTCTCGCTCTCGCTTTCGCTCCTGATACTCGCCCACGCTTCGCCTACGCACTTCGTCCCAGTCAGCCGCCAGGTGCCCCTTTTACGGTTCCTTGCAGGTTGAAACACTTGCATATATTTTACTTCTCCTTCCTTCCTTCAGCGAGAGCTCACCTGTTGAGTTTTAGCTCGCGCTTGGACGGTCGGCAGGCGTGTCATTGGCCCGGTAGAGCAATTAATCAGTGGATTTCTGGTTCTAGAAGAAACCTTGCAGGTGGGAGATGATGGGAAGATAACAGAACACGCAGCGTGGCTTGCCACTGGGGGAGAAGCACAGGCTATCGCAAAACGAGCACTCTGTAAGGTCGGCATAACCACCCGCAAATGTAGTGCATGACTCTATACAGCAGTCGTACTTGTAGGGAGGCGACGGTCACGGTCACAATGAGCCCCGTCGCGTCGCCGACGTCTGGGCGGGTCACGGTCACGACCAGTCTCGTCGCCAAAAAACCGGTATAAGGTGCAAAATAGGGGAAAAAATTCCAAAAATTTCTCCAGTGGTCGCCGAAATTGGCAACGGTCACGGTCACCCGACGCTCGTCGTGTCGCCGGCGTCAATTTGGCTCTGTCACGGTTGACATCTCATCGCCTCCCTACAAGTACGTACAGTATCCCTCTAGCAACCGGTGAGTCTACAGAATGCTTTGTCGAGACATGCCGAAGCGTCTCGGCTCAGCATGCTAGCCGGCTCCACTCGGCTACACGGCCAGTGGGGCTAGGGCATAGGGCAATCTAGGAGGCGCTTCAACACAGTGAGTGAGTGTATTTAAATCAGCGCATAGTACAAGACTGCAGGCGGATTGCAGGAACGTCATCAATGGCTCGTACAACGCCGTTCAATGGGTCTCGAGACCACTTTCAATTTAACAAGACTTTCATGGCCTTAAGCCAGACCAGCAGCCATGCGAAGGCTTACATAGAGTGGCGTACCAAGTCCGGTGAGCAATGGCTATGTCTAGGGTTGGTTTGATAAATCAACAGAGGCACTCACGGGATCCCATCCAGCTACCGAAGGAATCAATTTTTGTGTTTTTGGCACGCATCAGGAGGGAGCACTCACAGACAGCGGCGTATCCACCGGTGTCGCAGTCATTGTCGCTGTTCCCTAAATCGAGTGTGAACAATGCCTTCGTTAACATATCATAGTGGGCTCAGCAGGGAGTCATGGACCTGCTGTAATGTCTTTAAACGCGGCTGACGCTGTCGAGCACTGTAAGAAGGATTTGTCGTGAAATTCAAGACTATTCTCTTGAATTTCCGATTTCACAATGTTTTTCACGGTTGCATGCTTGAATTTCATGATGCAGTTCATGATGGCTCAACTCTCATTTTTGTGTTTTTTTCTGTCCATCCTGAATTCCTGGTAATTCAGCATGAATTCATGATGCTTCAGTTTTTCCCAGGGCTGTGGAGCTGGATAAGGCCTCACTATGTAGTAGCAATACTGTATCAGCTAGTTGTGAGCTTGTGAATTCTTTTTCAGTTCCGGGCAAGCCATTGTTCAAGATGAAATGTTATGAATTCATGGTCAAACATAGTGAAAAAAGCATCAGGAAGTGACCCTATATTTGTGCCGAATTTCAAAGCCTTAGTACACGATGTTTCATCATGAAACCATATTCAATCGTCAATAAAATCAAGGTGGATCATGGGGAATTTCATGACTACAAGTCGTGAAAGACATGTGGAAATTCACGATGATTTGTTGCCCCAGTGGAGTGTAGCCACGGGTTGAGGAGGCCTAGGGCTGGCTTTCCCGCAGCAATTAACTCATTATTGAGCAGGGCAATGACACTCGCGAAGACCGGCGAGGCCATGCTGGTACCCTCAGCTTCAAGGTTGGTATCTCCGTCTTGAACAACCCAGCCTTGGTGTCGTGCCGGAACATCGGGCAAGGCTGACAACATATATTCAGACATTTTCACCTATCGCAGATAGGCGGACACGTGCCTCTTCCAGTGGAGTTTTGCCAGGGAGTATATATGGTGTTTTCATGAGCCAGGTAAGATCCCACAAGGGTGTTCTGCTAAGAACTGCCATAGAAATAAGCCCCGGCTACTCCAGAGAGATGATCGTCACTCACGGACGAGCGAAAAACGAGGAAAACCCTCCACCCGACACTGGAAATCCTATAAGTGCAAGTGATCTTGTTGAGCAAGATGAACATACACGAAGCGCCATTCTCGGGTGATGTCCCAGAAGTCTAGGTCGTTGTTCCCACCGCCGTGACATACGGACACTGAGGAAGCTTCGATTTGGCTTCGATGAATGCTCATATGTGATGTGAGGAGCGGCTCACGCTAGCCGGGACGGCCACTTCGAATTTGGTAGTTTCACAGGAGCTGGAAGTGTCATTGAGTCCTCCCAATCCTCGATTCCCAGAGGCAAAGATGACTAAAATTTCGGTAACACCCGAGTAAGAAGTAAGGTTGGTCACGGGTATGCGGGTTCGCCCACGGGTTTGTACCCGAGGTACAGCGGGTACGGGTTAAGGGAGTGTTGAACCCGTAAAACCCGCCCACTCGACCCGTAAATCCGTGGGTTTTCGGCCGAAAGTCGGACATTTCCAGACCCGTCACGGTGATTTACGTTGTGACCTCACGCGTCGAGTATCTTTGAGCAATTCTGCTGACGGTTGCAATATCTGCACTATCCAGTTCACGGGAGTTTTTTTCGGCCTAGATTTCTCCTTTTTACATCAGCATTTTTTTGAAATCCACGGGTTACAGTACGGGTATGGGTCCAAATTAACCGAAAGTAACCGTCGTCCTGTCTCAAGACTCTGAACCAATTTTCCTGAGGGTTACGGTCGTAATTTTCACGCCTGTGGGTGTAATACACGAGTACCCTGCGACTCTTGAACGTCCGTCTTCCAAAGCGTCCGCTAGGAGGATTTCTGCGACCTTCCGGCCATCCACTCGAGGGCAGTGAAACCTTGGACTGCAAAATTTCAGGTTGATTTCGCGAAGTAGTACAAGACGCGAGCTTGGCCGGGGGGGGGCAGTTACAGGAGAACCAAAATCAGGGAAACGACGCGTGAAATTGAGTGATACCAAACCTGGGCAGTGAGGTCCAGACACTGAGATGTGGTAACAGTCAAAAGTAAGATGCGGATCCCGGGCCGGGAGTGTTTGACGCGTGGGTGCATCGCTATTTATTAGTTTCTAGCTTCAAATAGCCGCTACTAACAAAATGCTATATAGCAGCTATTAACTCCTGCTAGCTATTCACCGGGAGCATGGGCATTTCTAGCTCGAGCTAATAGCTGCTAGAAACTTTCTAGCACAGGGCTATTCGCCACACTTCGTTGCTCTGTACCCCCCTACGACCACATTTTGTGCCCGCATGGCCGAATAAATCGCGCTTCCGCACTTTGTGCACACAATACGGCATGTCTTCACTAGGAAATTAACCACTTTTCCTGCCCAGTCTGACACACACATCCAGACATTCGCAAAAGACAGCGCGGTACACGTTCAAACTTCGGCCTTTCGACCCGATGTCCAGCAATTGCGAGGTTCTCCTGAGAATACTGAAAACCCTGGTCTCAGAATTTGGGGAGCTTTGATATTTCTTTTTTGTTTTCTCACTCCCTGAGGCTGATGATCGAGGTGCTGGACCCCTTGCCTCGGACGATTGTTTCCAGGTGCCAAGAAGTCCTCTCGCTGAATTCGGTAGTTCTCTCTCACAGAGCTGGTCTCAGTCACGGATGCAACCCGCCTGGTTTCACGCACCCGCCGGGAATCACCGAACCTCCATGCATTGGCGCTTTGAATGCATGATCACAAAAAAACATAAATTTGTCTGCTTTCCTTGTGCCCAGCATCCCATTCCAACAGGGTTTGCGCTCGAGGACCTAGCGCACCACGATGGTTAACAAAGTTACTTAGACAAACTAACTTAGCCTTGCAAAACTAACTTTCCTTTACTTGTGCAGACAAGTAAAGTAAAGTACGACAAAGTAACTTGTGAGTAACTTAAGTAACTTGTAAGTAACTTGCAAGTAACTTAAGTAACTTCAAGTTACATGTGTACTAGGTACTCCAGGATCTATTTCAGCTTTGAGAGGTCGTGCCAAGTGCCAATTCACGCTCTCGCGACTATAGCTTGACGAACTTGGCGGGATTTGATGCCATCTGATGGCATAAGTTACTTTGTCTGATGGCATTGATCTAACTTGGCGGGGCAAGTTACTTCCAAGTTACTTGAAGTTACTTTCAGTGATGTCAAGTTAAAGAAAGTGAACAGACTTCCAGAGTGATTTGGGAGTTGTTTTCCGAAATAAATACAACATGAATGCATTCTAGGGCTCCTGACCGTACCGTATACGGGGATGATCGTACATTTGACGGCCGTATTTGTACCTAGCCGTACCGCATACCGTCCCGTACGCCCAAATCCGGATATTCCGACGGTACGGTACAGGTGGAAATACGGCCGTATACGGGAAGTAGCCGTATTTTGATTTGATCTGAACTGTTCTCAGTTTTTGCACCGATTCTAGGTCGAAAAATCTCACCACATACCACAGTGTCCTCAGGCAGCATCACAAGATGTTAACCTGAAAAACGAAACTCAATTTTTGAAAGATTTCTGTACAAATAAGTTTTGGAGGCTCACCACTGCCGCCTCAATGACTGATATCAAAATACGCACCGTGAAATATAAACTGGCTGATGAATCCTGACCAATTGTCTAGGCCATCCGCCGCAGCCGTGGGACTCTGCAGTAGCCAGAGGAGCCAGAAAAGTTAACAAATGAGCTCCAAAACTGAAAACAAAAAGTCAGATTCTAACCATATTTACCGGCCCAGGTTTTCCGACCTTGAACAGCGGAAAACATAACAGATTGAACACAAACTAATAATACGGCCGTCGAAACGGTAAGCCGTATTTCGACGGGTATTACGGTACACGCGGCGTATGCAGTCCCGTCGATTTGGAGCACCAGAGGCGCGACGTGACGGGTGCCGAATTGCGGAACCCGTATAACCGTCATGTACGGTTACGGTCAGGAGCCCTAATGCATTCTTGTTGGACAAAACAATCTGTGCAATGTTCAGCTGCCAGCAGGGCATCCCAAGTGAGGGAGATAATGACTGATTTGAGGCTAGGAAATGAGTAAACATTATGGATGTATAGTTCGCAATTTACCCCAGGCCAACTCGCAGCCTGATTGGAAACTATCTGGTCAATGTGCTATTAAAATCAGTGTTTCTTTCGCACTGTTCTTATTATTTCTCGCAATGTTAACGCATTTGCTGCATAGCAGTGTGGATGATTGAACTTCAAGACCACAAGTCCAATAGTACACGCACACATGGGCTAGAGTGAATGTAATGTCCAGTAATGGGTGCTCAAAACACTCCAGAGGTACAAGGCAGCCTCTACTGCAGCGCTTATGCACGATATTTTGAACCGTATAAGTTAGCTGTCAATAAGTTACTTTCGCCACGCGTGGGAAAAGTAAAGTAAAGTAAAGTAAAGTTCGGCCCCGCCAAGCCAAGGGGCCATCAAAGTTAAAGTTAGCTCTGATAAGTTACTTTTTTCACTCTCGCGCACCACGGATTACATCTATCACCTCCGGATTGTCTTGGCGTGCCTATTTTCAGAAGCAACAACGCACTGCGTGCAGGGACTATCAAACGTCTATCGCAACACTTGCGCATGCACTTTCAATGGCAGTTGAACTTTCTTCTACGTACCCCTGGGGGGCCGGTTTCGCCGGGCAGCAACGTCAACTGCGCTTGAGGACCTAGCGCACTACGGATTACATCTATCACCTCCGGATTGTCCTGGCGTGGGGTTCTGGATCTGCAAGAAGCTGGAACTATTTCCAGAAGCAACAACGCACTGCGTGCAGGGACTATCAAACGTCTATCACGACACTTGCGCATGCACTTTCAATGGCAGTTGAACTTTCTTCTACCTACCCCTGGGCGGCCGGTTTTGCTGGGTAGCAACGTCAACCAATATCAATGTGTTATGCTCAGACATAGCGCTGGGATGGAGTCTCCACGAACAATCTTCCGCCAGGCCCAGGAACCCAGTGTCATCTTAGATTCGAACCCATAACCGAACCATCTTAACGCACCAGACACTTTGAGACCACAGTTCCCAGGATTCGTCTCCACCTTGACGGCTGCGAAGAATCGACACCTCTCCCTCCCCACTTCTGTGTCCAGCCTCTTCCACATTGTCTGCATCTGGCCAGACAAGCTGCTGATTTGAGGTTAACCCCGATTGTCGCTACGGTACGTCTCTTCATTATAAGACGCTACTCTCAATCAAGGAAACGGTAACGAATCTCTGATCATGATATTCTTTGTTACCATAGTGGCTTTGCTTTCCCTTGCATCTCTTGGAGCATCCTCCGCTGTCCCATGTCCGTATATTCTCCCTCGCACCTCCCAAAGACTACTAATTAATCAATACCTTTCCCGATTCCACCAGCCCCAGGCTTCGTGCCCTCATGCAAAGCCAGTGATCGGGTGCTTGTTGAAACTCGCAATGTCACGGCCGCTGGACATGAAATCCAAATCTCGACGAAAGCCTGCTCAGCCGACATCCTAGCCTCTCATTCTCTCGCCAGGAGACAGGTATTCAGCGCATGCTCGGGCGGTACGTAGGTTTCATCCCAGCCATAGACTCATGTGAGGATGAGAACTGGCTTGGAGCTCACATCATAATAATCAGAAACCATTGCATTCACATGCGTGACCAACCAAGGTGTAGGGCCGCTCGAAGCCGATTGTGTCGCGCTTGAAAATGCGCTCCCAGCCTTTGCTGCGGCACAAAGTAGTACGTTTTGACCTTGAACTTCCCCGTTTCGCCAGGCGTCTTTCCTTGTTTTGATAATATTCGGACCCCTTCGCATTCACGGTCCAGCCCCAGTTCGTCCAAGAGTTCACACTGGGAACGTGTCTGTGTGCGTGGATTAACACCAACCCTGTCGGTGGCAACCTTTGCAGTACTGCTACACCAATGTGGTGCGTACCTCTCTTTCTCTCCATGGGATCCCATGCCAGAGATGCTGGATAACACACACACATAGGAGGACAACGGTATAACCCTCGATAATAATTGCATCACCCGTGGCGACACTGCCGGTATCGCATTTCCAAGCAACCCCCCTGGCCAGCTGAACCCCGTCGTTTTGGCCTGGGTATTCGAGTGCGTCTGTTTGAGTTTGAAAACTTTCCTGAAAAATATCATGCTAATAATGAACTTCCCACCGCATATAGGGTTCTCCATTCCTGGATATCCTCTCTCTCATTCGCAGGAGATAACACCAGTTCGCTTTTTTGCGTACTCGGTATCATCACCTCTCTATCGTCCTTCCTCTTTAAATCAACCCCGTGTGTGTGCATGTCTATCGAATCTCCACCGTCTTATCGCTTGTCACATTCGCGAAGCCTACTGCCGCGGGATTGATGTCTGGGCTTGCGGTCCGTGTTAGACCGATTTTGTGTGTTCAATTTTCGTGCAGATCGACGGGACGATACCCACCGCAAGAGGTGCCCCAAGAGGTACCAACAGAGCAAGAGGTGGCAAGAGGAGAAATTTCTATCTGCGCTTCGTTCCATCAGCATGACCGTTGCTCACAAAAGCTTTACATCAAGGAAGGGAATACACCAACTCAAGAGTATGCCCATGAGGAGTGAGCATCAGTGGAGAAGCGTGTGAACACTACCAGCAAAACGTGCGTTCGCTTTTGTTTCCCACTCGTGGAGTTTTCCCATTTTGGGGTGGAGTATTACTATCTCGCGCATAGAAATCAGATTTGGCGCGTCTAACTACTACAGGAGCGGTCTGGGTCCAGCGAATACATTGGTGAGGTCGGCCACGTGTCCCCCACCACCTCTTCCTTGGGCTGCAGGAGCTCGACAGAGCACAAACCCTGGGCAATGAAAGCCACCTTGATCACCTCAGAATGCAAGACCATGTCAGCGAGGTGGTCATCCTTCGTACAATCGCCGTGGCCTGTTCTATGACTAAAGAGATATCGCAGGGATACTCTGAGCTCAGATGCTGCAGCGCGTGACAAAAGAGGCAATCGACGTCGTATTTGTGGGCGAGTTGCAGAACTACAAGGGCTACCCTGACGTCGACTACTGCAGGTAGCGGTATGGTAATCCAATCGTCACTAGTATCTGGAGGGCGGATGGATGGCAAATAGCCTCGATTGAGTATCGCACGCAGGAATACCTCTACGAGGGCTGCAGCATCGTGCAAATGGACCATCGGACTTGCATCGACCATCTCTGCTGCGCTGCCCTCCGTTTGAGGAAACACGGTTATCACACGAAAGACGGTGGAGCGTGCAGCCAAAGTTGATTGCGAGACTGGAACTAGGGTCCAGTGACAGTTAGTGTTTGGAGAAAATAATTAATTGTCAGGCTGACAGTCAGCCTGACTGTCAGTTCTGACAGTTGACAGTTCTGACAATTGCAAGCTCGGCGTACAGGACTACTATGCAAAGTTACAGGCGGTTCATCGCTGAGAAGCTCCTTGAGGAGCACAGGCTGATATCTGGATCAATGACAAATGTCATGTGAGATGAAAATACTTTCTTTTTCCCTTTCGTCTTCGCAAACATGCTCTCTGAACAAGATATCAACTCGGCAATTAAAAATGCTGGCAACCATGCCGTCTTCACTTTCCAGCTCAAAGATGTGATGCGGAATATCATCTTCCTCTGTGGCAAGTGGTACAGTCTCTGGGAGAAACAACGTGAGCTTCACAATTTTTTTGACTAAATCAATGATGGATTTTGCTGTCGGCAGTTAGATAATAAGAATTATCGGCGTGCCGTGAGCAGCACACACCAGACAGAAGGTTTTGACCAGCTGCACTGAGGCCTACAGAGTTGTCATCATTGGCAATATGGGAGGAGACCTGGCAATTCCGCGCTGGGCGAGTGGGAGCTGTGGAGGTCATTCTCTGCAAGTCTGCAAAGAAATTTTGGTTTTGAACTGTCAACTGTCAGATTCGACCACGCAAAAATAATTAACTCTCAGTCAGATTCTGACAGTCATCCTGACAGTTACTGACAGTTGACACTAACTGTCACCGGACCCTAACTGGAACATAATATTTTCGGCTTGGATGACTATTGTGTCGTCGGAGAACCAAAGATCCTCGCAGCAGCAGACGGGCTCCAGGGCGACTGTCTGTTTAGACCGCAGGACGGTGCCATTCACATGGTGAGGTTAGCAGGATGGGTGGGAGTGACGCAACATTGTCATGCGATGAGAGGATACAACAATGCATAACTCTGACTTACTTGCGGGCATCTAGTTCAGCCAAAGCGGTAGTGCACCGGTATGTGACCGACGCCCAAGACGGCAGTCTTGTGTTGAGTAGTAGTACATGGCCGAAGATGACCTCGGTGCTGGTGCGCGGGCTTGTGAGAATCTTCGCATTGCGGAGACCACGCATTGGGCGGGAAAGGGTGGTTTGTGACTGGGATAAGTGACCAGCAAGGTTAGGAGGGCCATGACGGTGAGGACATGGCGGTGTGAAAGAAGAAAAAAAGGCAAAGCCGAAAACGCCGAAGCTCGGATCACCGGTCTGAGCTCTTCATGGGGAGGTTTACTTCCCCATTTATTGGTATCTCTTCTCTCTCTTTATAAAATAACGGGTGTCCGTCTGAAGCCTTTTACGCCCCTTTTATGGGCCTTTTAACCCGACACTGTGGGTGCTCGCACGCCACCGGAACTGCACGGCACCAAAACTCTGGATGCTCTCACGGTAAGCGCCAATTTTCTCTTGCCGCCTTCGGCACCACTGATACGATAGGCGCTAATTGTCTCTCCAAAAGCATTTTAAAACTTCGCCAACTCGGCAATTAGATTTGACACGGATTAACTTGCCAAAACCTGCTTTAAAGTCGGCTTATTTATTCGGATACTGAATCTCAGCAAGTGTGCCACCCTCAAGTGATATCACCCTCTTTCAGGATTTTTGTCTTCTTCATAAAAGTCCGGAAAATACGACAATGATGGACTTTCAGCTTAGTGGACCTCAACGTCGGCCATTTGGCAGAACTTGCCGCTCTCACACAGAGACTTCTCCCATGACTTCTGCTTCAAATCAACTCGGGCCGTGGGTTCCACTTTCCGAGGATTCTCCTGGTGCCCAATTAAAGCCCCGCTTTGGTCCGAACGGCCATGTGACCATCGTGTCGGGCCGCGTCTTTGATTCTGCTGTCGTCAAAGTCAAATGTGATGTAAAGTCGAAGCTATAACTCCCCCCATAGTTCCCACAGAATAAAAGTTGTGTTCGTCTATGTGAGATGCTGTTCCTGGCATAACTGGATGCATTTCTCTCTCCTTATAAAACTACCCTGCGTTCAATCATCAATCCCGACACTTATGAATTTACTTACGTTTTCATTCATTAAATTCCGCCCTCACTTTGGAGGATGTATGCTTTGGGGGAAAATTATGAAAGAGCAGAAGATCGACACATTGTCTTCTTCGGTCCACATTCGGAGTAGAGTTTCTTCTACGACAGCAGTCACTCCTATGGTGTTTGACTGGTACCACCGCAGCTGCAGAGTAAAGGGATGCTGCTGCGGGCTTTCCTCCAGAGGAAAGAAGCAAAAGGAAGAGGTGCAAGGGTTGGGAGCCGGAAGTGACGCCGAGAGCTAATAAATACAGCTGCTGCCTATGCACTTAACTGGGAGAAAATATAGGCTAAAAGAATGAGGCAGAGATAATGAAAGCAGCAAAAGAATAAGGACATATGTGAAAAATATGCCCTTGAACTTGAACTTGAACTTAAATCCAATTTCTGCAATCAATCAAGAGGGAGGGGGACCGCGGAGCGGTCCCCCGAGCGCTTGTATGGCATCGAAATGCAGATGCTTAAAATTGCACGGGTGCACCACTTTTTTAAGCACCGTGCAGCACTTCTATTAGTTCTAAGCAGGCCGGTTCCGGCAGTCGGACCTTCCACCTAGCCGTTCACGTGATCTCGGACCATTTCCCGAATCGGATAACCAAGATGCCAAATCGGACAAACTTGGATAGGATTGCGCAACCAACCTGACCGCAGTGACCAGCTTCCCAAACACTGATCCTGGCCTTACAATTGACCCTGTACACCCCATCAAGCAGATGGACATCTATGGCAGCTGGGTCGTCAACGCTATCTACACCACGTACCGTCTACGCGACGGGACCACCAAGATGATGAAGTGTGACTCCAATCAGTCCACCGTCAACTTACATAGTGTCGTGTTCAAGGGTAGGCCATTTGTTTCATCCTCAGTCTACATATATTGATTTTAACAATAACAATACCCAGACAACAAGATCATCTCCCAGTTCTGTGGTTTCGCTGGGCTTATCAATACTACAACCTGGGTCTCCTCATCCAGGTGCAGCTCGTGATTTTTGATACCCAGACCGGAGCTGTCAGAGTTGCAGGGGTACATACAGTTCCTTTTCTTTCCTCCTTTCTTGATTTTTATTTCTTATCATAACACCATAGCCATTTGGTGGCACTGGCGGTCCAGGTTCAGGCCAGCTCTTTCTGTTTCTAACCCGATGGCCTTAGCAGGCTTTGAGACTGCCGGTAGCCCTCAAAGTATGTCCACTATGTTGATTTGATGATGGGTGTACTCATTTCCGACATCTCTAGCTGGAATTTCCGGACTCTAGATTGTGAAAAACAACATGGCCAAGTGGGAACTGGGCCATTTCCGCTTTGAAATCACCGTGAAAGTGAAAATAAGTTTTCTGTCTTATGAATCATAAAATGTACAACTGTGACTGTCACTGCGTTCCAACCCCATGTAATGTAGACAGAGGGTCTGTCTACTCTCATAGACAAAGGGTAGATGGACCCCTTTGTCTACCTCTATCTACATCATGTAGACATAGTCGATCTATATATGTCCATGTTGACATAGACTCACGCAGCTCATATGGTCAGGATAACCAGTTAACTCATGGAGTCTCCCCAAGGGCTCAATGCATTATCTCTGGGGAGGGAAGTCACGTGACAATTCAGATATAACCTGTTAAAAGGTACTACTACATATGGCAACAAGTGGCCGGGCCCGGAGGATAGTAAGTCAGGTGATCTGCCGGCTGGCCGGAAAACATAACTGGTTAATGCCATTCACAAAATAAAAGAAAGGCAGCAGTAAGACTTGAACTCAGAGACCTTAGAGTGATGCCATCACCAAGAGCGCCAGCGCTTTAACCACTACACCAGACCAACTATATGAAGCCTTGGTTTTGATTGCAATATATAAGGCCACTCCTCTCCCAAATATTCTACTATAAATGTTTTTCTACAATCTAGTTCCTTTATTAGAAGCTCTATTAGCTTACAAAACACAAAATACTTTCCCAAATGTGATGCCTTTATAGAATAACAAAATAACAATAGATATTGTGAAGAGGAGTAGCCCTATATATTGCAATCCAGACCAAGGCTTTGTATAGTTGGTCTGGTGTAGTGGTTAAAGTGCTGGCGCTCTTGGTCATGGCATCACCCTAAGGTCTCTGAGTTCAAGTCTTACTGCTGCCTTTCTTTTATTTTGTGAATGGCATTAACCAGTTATGTTTTCCGGCCAGCCGGCAGATCACCTGACTTACTATCCTCCAGGCCCGGCCACTTGTTACCATATGTAGTAGTACCTTTTAACAGGTTATATCTGAATTGTCACATGACTTCCCTCCCCAGAGATAATGCATTGAGCCCTTGGGGAGACTCCATGAGTTAACTGGTTATCCTGACCATATGAGCTGACTCACGCAGACCTACGTAGACCTACGTAAACCCACGCAGACAGACATAGCCAGATGTGCATTTATCTAGATCAGTCAAGTGAAAGCTACACAAGTGCACGTACCATCAACGCGGAATGGGTTGAATAGATGTTGAAGAAGAAAACTTCCAAATGTGTGAATTTTTTTCATGCCGGTTCTGATCCATTTGATGCCTGTCAATTGTCTGATATGAGGCTGGCAAGGGTCAGTTGAGTCTTCCTCCACCTTACATGACTGAAGATGAGGGCTCTGTACATGATATCAATTAAAGTCCGGAGTTGAGCAGGGAGTGTTCTATGTGTGGCTATAGCATAGACAAAGGTAGACTTAGTTAGCCGAATGGGTCGATGTGGTGCATCTACCCCATGTAGACTCACCTAGCCACACATCAGATAAGGTCGCCAAATGGCGGTGCAGATCATGATTTAGACAGAGGTAGCTGAACATTGAAATGGTGCACTTGATATACAACTACAAATAGCTTAGATTCAGGATTGCACTAAACAACCACAAAACCACCACTACAACAATCTATTCCTCCAAAGATGTAAGTGCTTCTCTTTGTGAGTGCGGGTCCGGGCTGTAGTATGTGACCAACGGGTTTGGAACAAACATAATTCGACTGCTAGACTTCAACAAAGTACCTCAACAACACACTAGCACTACGCAGCTGCCAACAACAATACCGCTAGCACCTGGGATGGGCAGGGGTTTATGGGTTGGATACAAGATGGCTGGACCGCTAGGTTGAGAGCACCAGGGCAGAGTATGTAGGTTTGTGAAAATCCTCGCTAAGGGATACCCAAAGACTATTGAGGCTAACAACAAGGGACTTCAATCCTCAAACGGTAAGGCAGTCCTTAAGCCACTGACCTATTCCTTAACCAAGAACAGAAATGTTTCCACTTTGTATTGGCAATAGACACTATAAGTGTCCAGCTAGCGACCCAACACACTACAACAGCGCTTCTATCAATGTCGGGGTGAAGGCGAAGTAACTGACAAGTTACAGTCGGTCTAGAGGTGGGGGCACCTAGTCCGTCTTCTTCTTAGTGGGCTCGAGTCAATACACAACTACCTAGCAGGCAATCCAACACACTATGGAAATATCGGGGTGAAGGCAAAGCTGCTAGCGCAACTGCTAGCTGGTGCTCAAAGAGAACACCCTTGGTTTTATACATGAAGACTCCTTGAGTCAACAACTAGAACCTCAACTTAAGATCTCGGTGTGTCCAGAGTCAACAGTATTGATTCCAATAAAGCTACTACTTGTGAAGTGTGTTACAATCTTCACTAGCAACCTGAGACCACCTGCACCAACTTTGTACAAAGTCAGGGTGTAATAATCTGAGGTTCTAGCCTGCTCTGTGCTCCCTTTATATTACTGAGGTCCATGATACATGTGATATACAGAATGAATAATAGAAATGAGTGAAAATGATGTGATTGATACAGCAGCCAATGAAACGACTGCCATTTGGTTTTATGGGTCTATGCCAAGCAGAACAGCCACACTGATCTGCCAGTGTCCATTTATGGGTATTGTGAGTGATTCCTCAGCCTGCCATCAGCTGCCGGAACCTCTATCCTGACGAAACGGAGTTCAATCTGCTGCCTGGAGTCATTTAGCACAGGTCAGAGCACCGGCTAGCAGTCCGTTTATCCATTACTGCATTTGTGGTGACCCACACATCTGCACCAATAGCCTGCTAGCTATTCCCCTACTGTCTACTTTTCTCTGTTTGTGACTCGCAACCGCATCGCGACTGTCACGTGCTCACATCTGTGTTTCAGGTCTCGGGTTGATCACTAGCTGGGTACTGCATACTAACACCCGTGTTAGAAGGCTGCTAGCACATAGTTTATTACCCTTCAGATCCCCAACTTGTCAGTCGCACTGTCTGCTAGTGCCCTCGTCGTATCACTCTCCTGTGTCTCGCTTCCTAGGTGCTAGCACCTCAACTGTTTAGGCTTATGGTTATTTCCCCGTGGTTTGTGCCTCCAGACAGTACTAGCATGTCATACTAGTCGTGTCTAATGCTACAACTGGCAGCTTGGGCTCACTCAAGTTCTCCTTTATATCACCTAGCTAGAGTCCTGAGTGTGATAACACTTCAGAAGTGCTAGCGCTTTCTCGTTGTATAAATACTGGTCCTAGGAAATCGCAAAATAGCACTAGATGCCGCACACTCTTGTTACGGTGTTTCAACGTAGCCAAACATCGCCGCATGTCGACCCATATCAGATGAGGTCGACACACGTGTGTCTCCAGGGGGTGGGAACACTGTGAGTTAGCCCAGTTTCTAGTGCAACTAGAAGGAGTTAGAAGTACATTGCAGGGTGTTTTAGAAGTGGGGATAGGTATTAGAAGTGGTGCGAGAGAGGTTGGCCAATGTTGTCTTCGAGATAGACAGATCAAAGGTGTCTGATGGAGTGTGGCCTGTGAAAATGCTGCAACAAACATCCAACCTCGGCATCCCAAATAGGAAGGATGGCGATATTTGGGACTGTAGGGTGTCAAATTGAGACTTATCAATGCTGGAGAGGTCTCAGTTATGAGTTATGGATCTATGGGGTGTACAGGTGGGTTTGCGTGTTTTTTTGGGTGAGAAAAGACCGAATTTGGATGAAATTATGAGGAATGAGGAAACAAAGGCATAGAAATGGGCAGAAACACAGATTTTGGGGGAAAGCTGTATAACTCGGGAACCACTGATGATATTGTTACAATTCCTTCTACAAAATAAAGCAGGGGACACAGGGAATGACCTCATAACTTCAAATTTCCAGTTTAGGTTAGGGTTTATTTAGAAGTAAAAGCGGGTGCATTTTGAAATGTTTGTACAGTGAGTTAGAGGTGGTATTAGAAGTTGGTATATCCACCAGAAAATCCAAAATCATCTACTCTCTTATGGTGGGAGGTTTCTGGGGAAGGGGGAAGATTTTCTGAGGTACTTCTAGCGGTAAATAAACAAGAACTCTTGTATTCGCAGGAATACTCTAGGAGACTTGGGTGACGAAGTGACCAGCATCTACTTCTGACATCAGATTTCTTACCGCGAACCCGGTGAAACTGAGGCTGCTGGTCCGCAGAGCTCAATTTAGGCACGTGCCGCGGGAATGTGGGTCGAACAGGCGCGCCCGTCGCATCAGGAGAGTTATTTTGGATTGGTTAGCGGAGAGGAATTGAACGCGAAACGAACGAATGATAACATATAGAACCACACAAGTAACACAGCGCCTTCCGGTACAGTTACAAACCTCGTACTCCAACGACCTGCTCAGCCCTGTCAATGCTCTGCCGTCATCGTCAAAGTCACAGTCAACGCATCCCAGCCCGACAAATGATCCAAGCTCTCGTTGTGCCGGCCGCCTACAACCGGATACTTGGCGTCAATCAGCGGCACCGGCTGCTCGATCCAGCGAAGCCCCACAGCCTCACGCGTCATGACGAGCTTGAGAAAACCAGAGCTCTCTCTCTTGTCTTGGGGGAGTAGGAACTGGTACGCCGTCTCGGTGCCCATGCCGAGTGTTAGAGTGCCTGTTTTCGCTGGGAGGGGCACAGCTTCCTGCTTCTGGTATGGATACCATTGCTACATTGGAGTGAGAGGCGATCAACATGAGTGTGTTGCACAAAATACCAACGCACGTGGATTGTGTATTCCTCGGGATCGAAAAAGAAGACGTGGGGGACGAGGGCCTCAAGAGACGTGTTGCGGATCGTGAAGCCGTACACAGCATCTTCTTCGGACGGGAATCGCACCACACCATCGACGATCAAGTTGCCGTTGTGACCAACCGTCTCATCCACCGTACGCTTAGGGGGCTTGTCTCTGAGGCGGTGCATCTCGAGTGTGAATTGTCCCTCGAATGGATCCGCCTCGTTATGATGCTCCAGGAGGTAGGTGAAGTTCGCGATGCTATTGAGCGCGTACGGGAGGTGTTTCGACTTGCCGCCGAGCATGAAACGTGTCTGGTGTTGGCATTTGGCCATCGCGCCCGTGCGCGGCTCGATAACGATCTCGTCTCCATCGCTCTGCACGATTACATGCGCTTCCTCGAGAGAGGGTGCCGGGACGTAGTGGAGGTTGTGGTTCGTAGGGAAGAGATCCGCAGTGAATCGGAAGTCGGCGGGGACGTGGACGAGCAGGGACTCTGAGGCGGGCATTGCAATCCACGACTTGAGAGCGCGCCCCGGTGTTGTAACACGTGGAAGAGATCGGCGCCAATCAGAGAAATGGGAAGCAGAGAAGCAGAGAAGGTACAGCCTTGAAAAGCGGGCAGTTATTCCCGCTACCTTTAGGTAAGGGTTTTAGAGCACCCTATTTTAACTACCTGGTGAAGATCACATTTTCAATGTTCATTACAAGCGGCTGCTCGGCTGCTTCGCGGCCTTGCATCCCTTCCTCTGGTGTGAACTGGAACTGTAACAGATATGAATTGTGCCTGCAAAATCTAATCAAAATAAATTCACTCAGGGACTGAGCATTCAAGACGACCCATTTTACTGGACTTGCAGAGGCTGTACACGTTGAGTGATGATGGGATTTTACGCGGCCGCGGCAGGCACAGCATGAGTGGAAACTGAGAGCTCGACGAAAAAGGTTAGAGCTGATGGCGGAGTTTCAAAAGGCTTCGGACACCCGTAATTTTAAAAAGAGGGTGAGGTGACAAGGACAAACAAAATTTCGTCGTATCGAATGTGTCATGCGTCGAAAACACGGCAATAGAGAGTTGTTCAAACAGCATTTCGACTCCCACTCGGAGCCATTTATCATCTGTTTCCTGGCGGTTTTTCTGATGTTTTTGGTTCAAATACAGATTGTCGGTGTCCAAATCCAGAGCTCTACAAGGTCTTGTCCGTAATATCTACCCTGAGCAGGAACAGAACCTTTGCATTTCGATGGTTGAAAACCCGGTTTTGCATAGATGAAACCTGGTGAAAGTAAATTCCAAAAGAAAGCCAGAGATAACACAGTATTGGTACTGACTTGCATATCGTCTTTGCCAGAATTCTGATCAACTCATTATGAATCTAACCCTGACGCTTAGCTTCCAGTTCGCGTCCGCACGACCCTCACCGTCTGAGCGTTGAAGCTGAGAGCCGCCGGTTCAGATACGTATAACATACTGGTCCTTGAACCTGAATGTTGCGTTCGGTCCGGTGCAGAGGCAAGCTGATTTTTGTGCCGTCGTTGAATAATTAGATCTGATATGTGGGTTATAGAGAAAAGAAATAAGAAAAGGACTAAAGAGAGAGATGCTGACACAGATCGCTCAACCCCTGAGTACGCCGTCGTTCTTCAGAGGTTGACTAAATCACACAACTCTCTGGGAATCCCGGACAGTCTTCTTGACTCAGCCCACTCCTAGTGTTAGTCCAATCCGAATGCCAGACGCCTTTCATTCGCCGTGGTATATGTACCGCCACCGCGTCCATCTTCGCGTAACCTCGCCCACACCGACACCATTGAGGTCGTGCGTGTTTCAAACGGTACGTATTCTGGAGCTTCACTTTTTTGTGGTTCCTTGCCCATTTTCTCCTAAATACGCAGCCCTGTGTCATCATGTCCCAGCTCAGGGCTCGTAGCATCGACATCCAGAGGAACTGCTGACCCGCGGCGCTCGTTGTGGTAGCACGGGAGACCGTTTCTGTGCGCGTTGGACACCAACCGTAACTTATAAGTTAATCATTCGCACCACAGGGTTAAGGCGCGGTCACCCAGCGGAGAACCCACCCGAAACCCCCCGTGGCAAACCATACTGCGTTGGAGCTCTCCGCGTACCAGACAGTGCCGCGACGCTGTGGGAGGTACGCCATCCACTAACCCATCCTCATCCGTCCTCCATCTTCCGCTTGCCCTGGTTCAGATTCCTGATCATCGTAAATCCACATTGACACGCCCCCCTCACCGCCGTCGCTTCCATCGCACTCTCCGACAACACCTTTGGTTTTTGGCGGACCGTCACCGACGATCTGCGCCTCCTCGCGCCTATCGACGCTGCACTCGCGCACCGAGCCCGCCTCAATCTTGCCCACCATCACTCTCTTGCTAACGATCACGGCCACTAACGATAACTTTCGGCACGCGCGCACTTTCCTACACTTCAAAACTCACTCACCCTCATGGTCCTAGGTTAGTACGCACGTCTCCCACACGCCCCCGGCTATTTCTATTCATTGCTCTGATCCCGAATTCTCCCCATGCTGCGGTCTCCATCATCTCGTGCAGGATTTTCTCACCATGCGCGTCGACTACCCATGCTCTGTGGTGCGTTTAACTCACTCCGTTCAATAGCTCCTGCTGACCTGAGTCTTCCACTCTATTCACCTGATCCTGGAAAGTGGTGCCACTCTCCAAAATATAAGCGTCAGGTGTGGTGTTTCGAATGTTGTGCTCGGGCAAGCTGCCTGAACCTGGAATGGTCCCGAGTCCTCGAGTGAGTCAAGGGACGAACCAAATTTGAAGTTAAACTTAGCTCCAGCCATCGACGAAGATCCTAGGCCGACGCCAAATTCGAGCGAAATAGAGCCAACATTCGTCCTCGTATCCGGGGGAAAAGTAGACGAACCATTCAACCGGTAATAATATAAGTCGATACCTGCTGCTCAGTCTCTAGCAGATATATCGTACTGCCGTGGGATGAACCGAAAGCGATCGAAGACAATGAACAGGGCGTGATTTCGAAAGAGCTACACGAAATAGATACCGAGAACGCGGGGGTGAAAGGTTGACGCCTTGACGGATACTGGATGGTCAGAAGAAATCGCTGACAAGTGAGCGACTGGGCAGCACGATTGTTTCGTGTCGATGAACGTCGAATTTGATTGATTAAACTGGTGTAACAGTGTCGATAATGAATTCATGGATAAGGACACGAAACGTGGGCGCAAACGGCGGGATTTATCGACAACCTCGATGAATGCGAGCTTAGTATAGCGGAAGGTTACGCTCTAAGCGGCTTAGTATTAGAGTTTCGCATTCCAGAGAGGCGCGAATTTTGGTGCACGGCGGGCCTTTACAGCAACGAGTGCCTCCGGGATATCCTGCAATTGAAATTGTTAACATTTGCCGACCCCGCACTATGCGAAACGGAGGAAGGATACGATACTTACTTGAGTCTGGAGTGCAGCGGCATTCCACGCGGCGGTGTACTCGAGGTTGTCAGCGATGCTAAGCCACTACGTTATGACGTTCTGAATGATATTTCGATAGAGCGCACCTGTGATCTCGTGAGTGCAGAAGGATGCGCTTCGTCCCGGACACGGCGATGGGACTCTTCCCCGAAATGACACCTGCAAGAGCTAGCGCTGCAGCAACGACCTTCGTATGGCCACCAGGGACGACACGGGAGATGAGACCCATGCGCTCAGCATCCGCAACGGAAAATATGGCTGCGGAGTACGCCATCTCGCGCATGAGCGAGTGATTACCCGTGATTTTGGGGAGATATGCCAGCGTCCCGACGTCTGCGGCGAGGCCAATATCTACTTCCTTGAGGATAATGATTAAATTGGCTGGAATGAGGGCTAGAAAGATGCGCACCTTGATGCTGAATTGTGAGCCCTCCGCTGCGTAGCGGACGTCGCATGCCGAAATAATATCGATTCCAAGGCCGAATACAAGCCCATGGACCGCGACAATGACAGGGAGTGGACACCTCTCGGGAGCGCTGATGGCGTAGTGGAAATCCTTGATATCCTGAAGTGAAGCCAATGAGCTGCGTGCGCTGTCGACTTTAGCGCCGCCGTGGAGGCCACCCGTCGTGATTTTGGCGGCATCAGTGACTTAGAACAGTCAAGTTGAGCGCGAACCGATAATACAGTAGCAACTTACGATCGATTCCTGCAGTGAACAGCTTGGGAATGGCGGATGACAAGACAGCGGCATGAACGTCCCGGCCCTCGGATACGATTCGGTCGAAAAGTGCTCCATATTGACGCCGAAATCTTCGAATCCTCTGAGTCTGTGCCACCAGGAATCTCGAGAAATTCTTACTCTGCAGAGAACGCGTTGACGGGATTTCTGCGGCAGAATTTGAGCAATTCAGACTTTCAATGTGACACAAAGAAGAACTAAGCCTTGAAAGTTCGATGTGGAGTACATGTGGCATGGGCTCTGAAACCAGAATTCAATTTGAAGAGAGGTTCGCTGCCAACGCCATGGTGGTCGAAAGGAAGCAGTGATCGCCTATTAATTGCCGGCCCGGCGATTTGCCGGTGATCACCGTGATGAGAATTCACGTGCATGAAAAGCCTTGTCTCCTCCCTTGCTCCTCCCACTCACACAGATTTTCGGACAATTGCAAGAGGATCCACCAGGGCTTGTATCATGTTCGTTGGGAAGATACGACCTTTTCGATGCAAAAGAATCGAATGAGCCTCGGATTCGGGATGGGCAAACGCAAACTTGTCACTACTTAGGTTTCAGGCTTTCAGCACTTATCACAAGATTCAAGACCGGCATACCAGATTCCCTACTCCCGTTATACAAACCACAGTGCAACTCACAATCTTCTGCTCGTTGATTCAGCGCTTCCAATTTTTTTTTTGACGATCAATCAAGACATTTTGCTTGCGCGCATACTTCCGCTACGAGACAGGAGACAGGAGAGAATGTTTTAATCTCGAAAGCAAGACTGAGTAACTCGCTCTGTTCCCTTCATGTCCTCCGCCCCGGCTTTGATAGAAATAAGTCACAGCACTCACGAGCCTTGATTTGCGCGATAAAAGATGGATTTTTTCCGTGGAAATTGAGTGTGGGTCCATTTCAAATCAAAAACATCCCACACATATCCCGCAAACACGACGACTAGCTTTCTCGTCGATTTTGATAACAACTTGATTCCTGGCAACTCAACAAAAGCGGTTTTTGTCTTGGGTTTTTGTCTTGTTTTCTGTCAATATCTGGGAAAGCTCAAGCAGGTCGAACAGGAATCTGACCAGCGCTCGTACTGTACCATGCCTGGGTCGGAACCCACATCATCTCTGAAAGCGTGAGTACGTGGGTGGATACATACATCTTCATCGAAGTGAGACTCTTGGCAGTTCGCCTCGATGGTTTCACTCCTCCTCGCTCCGGATCCCCTCTCATGCCATTCGATCTTTGTTGTGTCCGATGCTGCTGCGAGCCATAAGTTCTCGAAATTCCTCTCTCCAAAAGCCTCGTATTCTTGCCGTATTCAATCAATGTCCAATCCTCATACAACACTCGGCGAACTCAAGTACAACTTCTCGTGATTCATGTTTTACTTGTGTTCTTCTTCTCTTTGATTTGTGTATTTATGTTTTCCTCACTGACTCGAATGCCCGGACTGCGGACAGGGTTTCTAGATCTGCGATTCAAACGTTCCGCCAAATACTTTCAACATCGAGTGCGGGTCAATTTACTTCCGCATGTCGATCAACAGCTCGCTGGCAGCGGGCCCCAAGTTGACTAACCTTTCACGCACTGAACGCCGTGTATCTTTCCCGCCGATTGCTTGAATGGAATTTCTGTCGATGTCCTTCCCGGTTTTGCTCAATCCGCCGTGCTCACTGTCCTGGCTACTGTATATATCGTTCACGCACACCGCTCGCCGTTGCCTCCAACACGCTGTAAAATCGATAAAGACTCATCCAAGTAATTCCTGCAGGATCTTCTTTCCGGGACTCCGCGCCGTTCCAACTCAACCAATAGCTCTGTATGGAGTACTTGCTCATCTTCGGTGTGTTGCCGAAATTCTCGATTCGCGCCAATGATCCAATTTTGTCGTACTTAGTCGCCGACGAAATGACAAAATGATAAAATATATGTGCTTTCGTTAATAGGAAACAATAGATATGTGCTCCAATTCACCAGAATCATCTTCCGTGGTATTTGTCTCATAAGAAGTATTTTCTTTGCTCTTCCTCACTGTCTCATATGTTTGCTGTTCTTAGGGTACCGGAATACTACTAAGTATATCGTATCTGAATTCCTGTCGCTGTTTGTTTCACTCTCGCATTATTAATGTGGACTTACCAGATGCTGTCGCGCTGCGAGCGTAAGGTCTCAGTTTCTCCTGGCGCTGGCCACTCATTCGTGTTTGATATGGTCACGGAGCCTGGATTTTGACCTCCTAAAGCACGGTGAGATGAATGCCTGGATGAATTCATGCTTACCTGATGCTACGAACTTGGCCAGGTGCCATCATTGCCAGTCTTGAAGTGTAGTGAAACCAGCGCTTGCAAGAGAAAATAGCGGCAATACGATATTAAGGCAGGGTTCTCGGTCAGGAGATCCTCAGGCACAGGTGAAGACAATAGGGGCGGTCAGACGAGGCACAGCACTCCAAAGTTCAACCATGTGCTTCAACCCTCAGGTGCGCATCAGGGACACTTAGTAAAATAATTTGAAGTACAATGAGCTCACAGCAAGGATCCCAGACGTATGCACTCAATCAACTCTCTTGAATGTCGAGGAATCTCCACCTGATAATACCACAAATCTAATTAATCACTCATCAACTGATCCGGTATTGCGGTGGGGGCGGCACGTCGGTGACGCAAGTCAACGGTCACGTTCCTCCTCTTTTTGTGAACCATCATCGCCTTTCCCGAACATCCATGTGGATCCGCGGACCAGAATTCTATTGAGACCAATGCCGATATCTCCCACAAATTGCGTTGGATGAACTCGCGTCGGCAAGATTGAAGAGACGCGTCGACCCCACTGGCAGTTTCCTCGACGCGACGGCATCAGTCGCAAACCTATTGCAGGCAAAGGAAAGAGGCCAAGGGCGATGTTTCGCGCGTCTATTGCTCTCTTCTAATTCTGTTTCACACAACGCTCAGGTCTGCAACTATCCTGCTCTTTCAAATCCGCGGCTTCATTGGTTCACACCCTGCAGGGTGGACCAGCTCGAGCTCAAAGCCAATTCTCTGTCCGAACTTCTATCGCAGTGGTGAAACCGATATGATCCCCAGGCACTCACACTGAATGTCGAGACTTACCGAACTACCTCTCTCCATCCCGGTACCACACGCAATGTAGTGTCACTCGCCTTAGTCATGCCCATCAGGAAAAACCAGATTCGCCAATTGGCGGCCAATTATCACCAAATTATCGACAATCAAATAATCGGCGATAATCTCGTGTAAAATACGGTAATCTTCGATAATTAACATCAGTATTCGCTTTCATGTCTCCAATTAGTAGAACTTACTCCGTAGACCACAGTGGTGCATTCCAAAGAGTTTGAGACTGCAAGGCGACATATAAAAGTCAACCAGTACAAGGGAAGGATAAAATTTAGCGTAAGTCGTGCATCAATTCACACGTCAAACCTTGGCCGAGACGTACGTGAGCGCGAAAAAGTGGTTCGTTTTGTTTGTCGACACAACAACAAACTTCTTTCTCTTTCCCTCATCTTCCTTCCCCATAATTCCCTTCCTCTGTCTCTTTCCTCCATATCTTTCTGTTTTAACGTCTCATGGCTATCATAGGCCACCCGTACCTTGGTTGGGCGGGGAAGATTTTCCGAGCTGCGACTGGAGGGGACGGAAGCACGGTCACCACAGCCAATGGGAAGACATTTTTCTATAATAATGTGTGTGCGGGGGTATTGTGCGTATTCTGTTTCTTTTTTTTCTTCTCCCCACTCAACATGTATCTCGCACAGGGCTTGCGGACTTACTGAACGAGAGCTGGACATGGGTCGTTGACCATATCAACGGCCTGCATCTCAGGGGCTGGTGCGTCCGAATACTCTGTTTGTGTCTCGGATCTGAATTGACATGAATGGTGATCATCGTGCCAGCCGTATTCCAGCAGTATCCATCCGCATCGGACGAGTGACCCCTCTCGATAGTGATGCGCAGAGGGACGCTGCAGGCGAAATTGGGGAGCACTCTGACCATTTATTGTGAGTTCTCCGTCTTCGATTTCATTTTCTTCTTCACAATGTCCCTGCGCGGCGTCGCCCGATTTGGTTTCGTCCTCATTTCGGGTGTCGATCATTACTCAGGGTGGTCATCGCGCCAGCCATATTCGTATTCCAACAGTATCCGTCCGCATCGGACAAGTGACCCCTCTTGACAGTGATGCGCAGAGGGATGCTGCAGGCGAAATTGGGAGTACTCTGACCGTTTATTGTGAGTTCTCTGTCTTTGAGTTCTTTTTCTTTTTTGCAACGTCTCTGCGCGGCGTCGCCCGATTTGGTTTCGCCTTCATTTCGGGTGTCGATCATTACTCAATTACACACCGTTGACGCTAACAATCACGACCCTCGCAGACCGAGCGCATGGATGCGATGTCGGGCACTGATTGTGGGCAGTGCTGCGGTGCAGATGGTACGTCCATTACCTCGCTCTCTTCCTTCCCATGCTGACTGCATCCGCCAGTGAAACACTGCTGCGGGACAGGCACGGTATCACCTCAACGCACCCATTCTGAGCTGGCAGGTGCAAGGTTGAAGTTCAGGGCTTCGTGTGAGCCATCTCTGGCCACCTTACCATCGACGGCGTGCCTTTGAAGCCTTGATCACAGGTAAGCAAATTTTAAAGTCTAATCGTTCTGCACTGACGTTTTTTTACCCAGTCGGCACTGTTTATTCCGCCATACACCGAATGTGTGTACATTTATTATCTTTCTGCCATAAAGTGCTGTACTGACGATGTGATGACAGCCGGTTCAGTATGACTTGTCGGGGAGGGGTTATATTTATTGTACTTCTCAGTAGTGTTCTGCCGTGTATATAGATCGTCCATGAATAAAATACATTCTGCTCATTCACAACCATTTGATGATGACCACGAAAACCTCGCAAACAGCTTGAAAACCCAGATAATGTCCAAATAATGTTCGATATTTGGCCGCAATTGGCGTAAACAGAAAGGGACATAGCCAATCTCCCAATATATGACAATTGATGATAATTCCAAAATTATCACCAATTGGCAACAATTATTGTCATTTGTGAAATCTGGATTTTCCTGATGCCGTACTGCGAACTTGAGTTCAATTTGACCCGAGCTTGCAAGCAGAACCTAGTGTGCTTGGAGAATGTCCATAAATGTCCCGGCCGACCAGACACGCAATTTCAAAGCATAGAATGCGTCCGCCCAACGTCCGCCGCTCAGACGCGCAAGCAAATGACAGCAAATCGCCACCAACTGGACCCGATCGTCGGCTATCGGCATCCCGTATTCGATTTAGTCATGCGTCAACATGCATCGACCGATCTATTTAAAAGGGGTTGAAAGGAGTGCGAGACTTCACCGGCACCGGTCACCAAATCCCCATCTTATAGTTTCCCAACTCACAACCCTCGCAAATCCAATGCCCCAGCCATCCGTTCTCATCGTGCGTCTCTCTTCCGTTATTTCTTTTAAAGTTCAAGTTATGACTGTTGTCTTCGGCAGACCGGCGCAGGTCCCTCGGGTCTCGTCCTGGCGCTCGTTCTCCTCCAGAACGGTGTTCCTGTGCGCATCATCGACAAGGAGCGCACGCACCGCATCGGCTCCCGCGCTGCGGGCGTCATGGTGCGTCCAACCTTTTTTCGATAATAGTGCATGTCAAACCTATACTTATACAGGCGCGCACGCTCGAGCTGTATGCACAACTCGGAGTTCTCAACGACATCCTCGCAGTTGCCAGCCCGTTTGGGCCGATGGCGTCTTACGACTTCGGGGAACTCGTCCCCAAATCGAAGACCGCCTTTCTGTTCGAACATCAGGAGCCCACCCCCGACGTTCCTTATGTACGCGTCAAGTTCACTCATATCTTTTATGTCGTATATGAGTTCCTGATTTATTTTCCTCTGACCATAGCCGAACACCGAGGCCGTGAACCAAACGAAGCACGAGGGGGTCCTACGCGAACATCTGGCGAAGCTGGGCTGCACGGTGGAGCTCGCGGCAGAGCTACGCGGATTCGAGCAGTCGAGGGAAAGCGTCATGGCGAAGATCATGCACACCGCGGAAGACGGGAGGCAGAACGAGGAAACGGCGACGTTCGAGTGGCTGGTGGGGACGGACGGCGCGCACAGTGTCGTGCGCAAGCAACTTGGGCTCAGCTTTCTCGGCGAGACGCGTACCGAGCACGTCGTCGGCCTGGGCGATATCGTCGTAGAGGAGGGCCTTGGTATGGATGTGAGTGCAAATCCGGTATTTTGCTTCATATGCTGACGTTCAATCTTGCGTAATAGGTCGCGCATATGTGGTTCATCAACGGGAAAATGTGCGTAGTAAACGTTCAATTCAATTGGTTGCCCGTGAATATTAATTGCCCTGGGCAACAGGATTCCCGTGCGCCCGGACGATGTAAACAACAAGATGTTCAGTTTCCTATACCGCACCTCTTCGGCGGAGAAGCCGCTGACACGGGAAGATTTTGTGGAGGAATTCTACAGAGTAACTGGGCGGAGAGACCTCAAGTTCGGGGAGGCGACGTGGTTGAGCAAGTACACGTACGTTCATTTGTTTGACCGTGAAAAAAATGCATTCATCGCTGAACGGCACAGGCCGAACATCCGGATGGTGGATACGATGCGCAAACGGCGCGTATTCGTCGCCGGGGGTTCGTCTCTTCTTCTTAGAAATGTGTGACAATCTTCACCGACACCGTTTCACAGATGCCGGCCACTGCCACACCCCCACCGGCGGGCAGGGTCTCAACTCGTCCGTCCAAGATGCAGCCAACCTCGGCTGGAAGCTCGCACTCGTGTACAAAAAACTGGCGCGCGCCTCCCTGCTCGACACCTACGCCGAAGAGCGGATGCGCGTCATTGCGCACATGCTCGGTCTCACGACGGCCCTTGGGGACACGAATAGAGCCAACATGGGCAAAAAGGACTTTAAGATGCAGCACCCGGACGCGATGCGCATGCTCGGGGTGAATTATTGCGGAAGCTCGATTGTGTGCGAGGTGCCGGGAGCAGCAGAGGGGGTTGATGATCCGTATATGGGGGGTGTGGGTGGGCGGGTGCAGGCTGCGTACCGTGCGCCCAACGCGTCGGAGCTCGTGCCTGCCGGGAAACAGGACAAGGCGACAAAGCTCTTCGAGGTGTTCAGCATGTCGAGACATACAGTTCTTGTGTTCGGCGGGGGATGCGGGAACCAGGGCGCCCGTTGTGAAAGCGCTGGAACACTTCCCGGCGACAGGCGTCATCCACGCGGTACTTGTGCTCAGGCAGGGGAACACCATGCCCAGCGACGCGCCGAGCTTTGCTACAGTCCTCGAGGATCGCGCGGGGCATGCGTACAAGGGATACGACGTAGACACTGGGGAGCTGGCCGTTGTTGTTGTGCATCCGGACGGCATCGTTGGTGTTGTTGCCTCGGACGCGGAGGGGTTGGAGCGATATTTCAAGAAGATTTTGATCGCGGCTTGAAGAGAAGAAAAACCATTCCGTTGTACGTACATATCAGGCGGATATCTAACGAGGAACGAGTTGGTACTGATCAAGCGTCTGTCTAGAGAGACTAGCAAATATCCGCGTACTTGAGAATAATAATCCCTACTCAACCACTCTATCTGCACTTTTTGGAGTTGCAAAGCCACCGCATAGGCATCATACCCCTATATATATCTTTGGGTGGAACCAGAGCTCAGACTCCTGGATGTGGCTGTACCCTAGCGTCTTCTGCCCTCAAGCACCACAACATCATGTCCACCCTCCAGAATTTTTCACCATTTATTATGGACTTTTTTCATCTCGGAAGGGTTCAAAGCACAGCCACTGGTTCGGATGATGCTAGATCACAGCCACATCCGGGAGTCTGAGCTCTGATTCCACCCCAAGATATATAGGTCCCATCACTTCATTATTTTTATTCACAAACGGAAAAATAGTGCCTAGCGTGAAGTCCCCTAATTGTTAGGGAGGTATAATCAATCACCTTCTCTCCCTGGTGGCCGGCTTGACGTGTTTGCTGGAGCTCACGACAAGAACCCAAGTAGGTTGGCTGCCTGAGCCATTACCTTTATCCTTTGTTGCCTGCAGCTGCTCTTTGAGCGGTTTCTTGTGTGTATTGCACTGTACTAATACTCATTTTTTTTCTGTATCTTGCACGCCTCACACGGAACACTTTGAATCGGGCCCAAATCAGGAAAAACTGTTGTGGGTGCAACTGTCAGAATCCTTGGTCTGCACAATTGCCGGTGAAATGCTAGAAGTAGGTTGACCTGTGTAAGCTCTCAAATCCAAGAGCCGCCACCAAATCAGATATATGTTCTTTGTCCTTGATGTTTTCGGGGGTTCATGCCGCAATATATGATGAATGCGAATCCAGAAAACCAGTTATGAGAGTGAGATAAAAGCAAGAGTTCAAAATAAAAGCCGTAAAGTTTTAACCAAAAGTCCTGTTCCGTAAGTTCATGTAAGTTCCCGTGTTCCATTCCGTTATTCTGTAGTTCCCGTAGCATTCTCATAAAATCTGTAGAGCAAAAAAAACACAGGGGTGAACCTGGGCGAGGTGTATCCCGTTCTACTACCGATTCTACAAGCCTTTTTATACTCCTTCTTTGTCTTTTACAAATACCCGTATACTAAGACCCAAAATTCCCCGTTGCTAAGTAGGCACTCCATTTCCTAAGTCAACTCTCCTCATTTAGTTTGACTTGTGGTCTGAACTTCCATGAAACACCAGCATTTCCTGGTACTGTGTCTCGAGACAATGAATCCTCATTGTTTAACAGGTATTGGCCAGTATCTCTCACCCCTAAGCACCTGTTCCCAAGCTAAAGGTACGCTGAAATGTGTCCTTGACGTTCATACCATGGGTTTCGCGATGGTTTGAACACGAAAAATGTTTCAATCACGTGATCACGTGATCGTTGAACATTGTTCTATGGTTCAATGTGTTTCCTTTCCTACTGTTCCCATTCTGTCTCTGATCATCTGTAGGCTGTGTATGGCTGTACCTGGCCACACCCAAGGCGCACACACCATTGTTCCTTGATACATTCTCTATTCCTCTAGTTTGAATCTCTGTCGTAATTTGGATGATGTGATGCAACTTTTCATGTTCGAGTTCTGAATTTTCAAAAATTCCCGTATGGAGGGCACTTCTCACATGTCCCACATTCGCCTGTCCATCACCGGGTGCTCCAGTTTGACAAGTGAAAATGCCCATTTCCAGTGAGTTCAGTGCTTGTGCTTTGCGTGGTGCTGGAATCCCTGATGTACACAAATACCCACAATACATTCCTTGTATTTTATTCGGTACAATGGCTTGAATCGCCTCGACGCGATAGATAATTGTCCTGCTTAACCATAAGTAGGAAACCACCATGGAGGAAGATGAGTATTTCGGGTGATTCCATGGTGTACCTGGGCTATTTGAAACCGAAGTTGGGTTTATAGGGATTACATGTAGTGACAAAGCGGATGAAGAAGGCGCCGAGATCGCGGGAACATGCTGAGTGCCGCAGCCTACCGAACAATACAATTTTCAAAAGCCACTATACGCTGGGCACCAACACTGCCGAGCGGAAAATATCGGCAAGTTTGCCCAGTTTTCTCATGTGTCTGTCTGCCTCTGCACAGAAATCCTCGCCGCCACCCCATGCACATGCATCCCATCCCGCGTCATGGTAATAATCGTGGACAAGAAGGATGTGGATCAGATGTAACTGGGGCCTGAGATGGAAGAGCCAGGAATAGTGGATCGTCAGTGAGTATGTCTCCAGAGCTCTCCAGGCACTCCTGCATCATCTCAATGTGGCAAAAGATCAGACGAGAAGGCAAGAATAATAGCTAAACACGTGAGTACCAAAAATATGATGTGAATGAGAAGAATAAAGTTCAGGGATCTGAGTTGAGTCGGTTGAACAGATGGATGACCTGCAGCGAAGTCGTTTCAAGCTGATGTAATGCTCTCTTAATCGCATCAGGGCAGAGGGTGCTCCAACCATTCACACCGGGGAAAACAAACTTTTGACCTAGGTCAAAAGGGTAGCCAATATTAGTTGTTTCAGTAGACAAAAAAAATAAGGATATACTCGATGTCTTGATGTAGTACAAAACCGACCCTGAAAGAGCAAGTGGAAAACATCCTATTAGGGATGACTTTACTCTTAGTTTCAACAAAGTACGAAAGGACTGCCAAGAGGTGAACTCTCAGGAGCCCAGTCAGAGAGAAAGAGACATTGTGTATTTGAAACTGCTGAAAGACGTGCTGAAAGAACTTGTTTTAGTGATGCTTTCAGCTGTCTTGAAAAAAAGAGTTTCATAACTTTGTCTTTTTTATGAAACTCTTTGTTTCAAGACAGCTGAAAGCATCACTAAAACAAGTTCTTTCAGCACGTCTTTCAGCAGTTTCAAATACACAATGTCTCTTTCTCTTTGACTAGGCTCCCAAAAGTTCACCTCTTGGCAGTCCTTTTGTGCTTTGTTAAAACTAAGAGTAAAAGTCATCCCCAATAGGATGTTTGCCACTTGCTCTTTCAGGGTCGGTTTTGTACTACATCAAGACATCAAGTATATCCTTATTTTTTTCGTCTACTGAAACAACTAATATTGGTTACCCTTTTGACCTAGGTCCAAAGTTTGCTTTCCCCGGTGCGCATTCACGCTCGGCCAACTCGGATATGATCGCATCAGCGAACAACTATCCCATCAGTTCGACTTGAAGAGCGTACGAGGGAGCGGCTCTGGAGTGGAAAGCTTGGCATGTGTTGGAATTGATGAGAATCGGGTGAATGTGTCGTATTTCTTAAGCTGCGTCGGAATTACTGAAGGTCTGCCGCCGTGTCGCTGTGTCGGGTTTTAGGGAGCCTCACTTCGCACTGTGAATCTTGAGATTAATTTGTCGCAGTACTCCTTGGCCCCTTGTCAGCATGCGGCGCTGGCCCGTACAATGGCGGAGGCGGAACCGATTTGTCATTGTACGAGTTCACAAACCCTGTCGCAATGTGTGCAGGGCCTCGCGTGCCTCGCCGATCCGCAGATCCACCTCCCCGGGCAAACCCTGCCCGCAAGCGTGCATCCGCTTAGTCGCATCCAATATATCCGATAGCAAAAACAGCCGGATGACCTCCACGTGGTGGTCCACTTCTGTATCCCAGATTTGGCGCTGCGTGGCCGAAAGGAAGCGGCGCGGATTCGGGATATAAGCATGCTGCAGCTTGCGGAATACCCGTATGCGCTTCAAGAGTGCTGTGCGCCGCTTCAGAAAGTCAAGAGACTGGGCTGGCGACGGCTTTGACGTGGATTGTCAGATTTCGCCTAACACAAATATCAATCAATGATTTTCTCATCACCTATTGACTGAGCACTCACTGTATGTCCTCGATCTCCAGCCCCATGACAATGAACGTACTCGGTGTATCCTCGCGTTCGACCTCGGTTCCTTCCCCGCTCCGCAACAGCGCCTCTTTCGTCAGCTTGTTCTTGATTTCGCGCAGCGTCGCCACTACGCAATCAAACATCAGTATCACCCAATTCACATGCTCGGACCGAGGACGTACCTTTCTCCTTCAGCTCGAACGGCGACTCTGTTCCATCCGTGTGCTGGCGCGCTCCCCATTGATGCACCCAATTTTTCCACCCCTCCACCATCTCTGGCGCCGTCTCCCGCAGCGCGGCATCGAAAGCCTCGAACGCGTCTCGATGGATCTGGCCCTCCTTCGCACTCTCGGCCATCCGCTTCACAAAGATCTTCCTCCAAGCCACTTGCCGATACCAATTGTGAAACCCGAATAGATCTTCCAGTGTCGCGTGCCGAGACGCGGCAGCGAGGATCTCCGAGCTGAAGGCTATCAGCATCGTGTTGGATCCACCGAAGCTCGCAAAGTTGACCAAGGCGGCGCTTCATAAACAACTCGACATCCGACATGAATTGCGGAAGGAATCTGTGATTACAAGGATGAAACTGGGGATATGAAGACAAGCCTGAGATGTTGAAAGAGATTTTGGCCTCAGATGAACGGTTTGCTTGCCGTACCTCGGAGACTGACACACTAACTGATACACGATCTTCATCTAGGCGTTGCCGTCTCCCAGACAAATGATAGATGTCCAGCCTGCATGATACCCGATTAGACGTGATACCACCGCAGACCAATGCTAGTATGTCCTGTAAACAAAATGTTGTTAATTCCACTCTCCTGACTGGAGTTCCGATTGAGTTGTACTTGTGAACACAGTTCCCATCAAATCACGATTGACCACTGATCTTTCGAGCGCAATTGGGAGCCAAAGAGAACTGTCCGTGTTCCAGAACTTTTTATGCGAGATATATATAGTGAGGCATATCTGTGGAATTTATCGCGATTTTAGGTGAATGTCGCTTCCAAACGGCAGAGTCAAAGGCCTCTCAAAAATGTGTCGAGGACATCCCTGGTTTTTTGCAAGAAATAGTGCCGCATGTGGAGAACATTTCTCTATGTCGCTTCCAAACGGCAGAGTCAAAGGCCTCTCAAAAATGTGTCGAGGACATCCCTGGTTTTTTGCAAGAAATAGTGCCGCATGTGGAGAACATTTCTCTCTCTCGAAGTTTGCCCAGAATGTCGCCGTTGGGTATGTTCACGCAAAAAGATCGAAAAACCATCAATTTCTTGATTTAATTGGGAACAAACATGTACATACTGCACGGCCGTCGATCGGCCAATGCCCAACCCCATTCCTAACCATCTAACCATTTAAAAAACTGTTTCCAAACTGTTTGAGCCCAGAGCCAAAGTAAACGGAAACGAAAACGGTTAAAACCGTGTATAAACATTTATAAATAGAAACGGTTGGAGTAGACGAATGGCAATGGGCAGGTAGGTCGCACGGAAGTCCGAGATACGTACAACTGACAATAAAAGATACAGGATCACGGCGGTGACTAGAGGGACAAAATGGATGGAGAAATACATGGAGGGCACGCAGAGAATTAACACGGGCTAAACAATCCAAGGGAGGGGGGATTGCTGGGAGAAAGATTGGTGAAGTTATCTCAGATCGCCGTAAATCCGAATCTGGAATATGCATTCAATATGAACTAATTGTTCACAGCACCATGTTGTGGAATTTCGTCCAAATATTCGGGCTTGATATCATGAGTGTTCAAATCGCGAACTGGACCAGAGTTTGTGGTCCCTTTTGTTTGATTCATGCGGAATACCACTGGCCGTGATGAGGCGAGTGAATCATTTTGACCGATAGCCTCCTTGAAAGACGTAGTCGAAGACCAAACTATGGATGCGGAAAACCCGTCAAAATTGCCCGATTTAGGAGCCAAGGATCAAGAGTGTACGCACTCGTAGCAAAGACCGTTGATATAATCGCAACATACGTGTTCACCATTTCGAAGCTTGCCGCAAGGATGATGTCCTTACCAACAAACACGGTGATGATCTCGACTACCCCAAAGATCACTGAAACTTGTTAGCATCAACCTCCATGCATTTCAGCCCCAGACTGCGTACGAGGAAATATAAAGTTGGTGGTAGCGATCCAAAACAATCGCTGCAGCTTGGAACTGTAAGATTCTAGGAATGCGAAACTAACGGTAAGTTAAAAGCGGGGGTGCACGGGTCTGGAGCCTACCGTTGGAATTCGAGATGCGCTCAATGGCTGAACCTTCGAAGAAAACTGAATGGGTCTGCAATCGAAGTCTCCACAAGAAGAGAGAGGACATGTAGCTTTAATCATAAAAATAGATAGCTGTGAGAACTGGCTGACACACACCCATTATCAAAGAGTTCCAAGAAAAAAGCGGCTTTGAAAAAGGACCTCGGCAATTCACTGAGAATCACAAACTGGCCCGAAGAACCGGCATGTAAGAGCCTCCTGGCCCACTCCACAGAAAACATAATGTTGACAGCAACACGCGCTGCTTTCACAACAATCGGAAAGGCAAGCAAGAGTGGCAGCTTCGATCGAGGAAAAACTGCCGCGATGCGCACCACAAGGACGGCCTCTGCAAACCACGACAACCAGACGTCGAAGATTGTGAAAGCAAGATCTGCGCGTGTTGTTCAATGTCAAGGCAGAATAGCTCAGGTAAGCACTTCACTTTCGGCCGCATTAACACCAGCGAATGGTGACAAGATACTTCGTATCTGCGCCACAATTAAGCATCGGAATAGTCATAGAAAAAGCGACGGATACCGTTAGGTGTGTGGACAAAGCGCCTACGATTATTCCCAGCCCAATTGCCAGAGCATTGAGTATGAAAATAGGCCTTCGTCGCGTTTGTGGTGTCGAGAGCGCGAACAGTAGAATCATAAGAGGCACAAGCATGGAGCCAAACACCGTTGGGATGAGAATGAAGGCAAAGGCAGGACGTATGCCCTGGACATACCCATCGATAATTGGTATGATCAGGGACGTCGGAATGGGCGGAGGTGTGGTAGACATTTGTGGTAGCACATCTGGAGAGCGTGTTGTTATATCCCGGCAGATCAAGTCCTAAGATAGTCCGAACAATTCTCTCATGATGCTGGGAATTCGTTCGGACCATTCCTCGTACCAGCCGGGATGAAACAGTTTCCAGACCAAAACGCGCAACACAAGGCCGCACCTCTTGGTGTAGGGGATATGGATATTGTTCTTTATCGTCGTTATAAGCAGGCGGAAATCCACGGTTCTGAGGATTATAAATTGTATTGGCGAATTCGAAGATGGTGGGAACAGCTTCAAACAGCAGACCAACTATTGGAAGGGAGATTGGTTGATTTCGATGATGCGGAGTTGACCTTTCTCACGAGCGTCTTCGCCCACCTGAACCACGGCCAAACCAAGGAAAGCGATCACCTGTTTGTTGGAGTGATCGAGCGTTGAAACTGGAGAGAAACCAGAGATTCATTCAACTGGTGGTGGCAAGTGGCAGAGCAAAAAATGGGAGGGGTTCAAAGGATATCCATCAGATCAAGTGGATTGATCGGCTTCTCCCGCCCGCTGCTTCCATGGAAGGCCAGGAAACCGACTTGTCGTACACCGCCAGTGCGAACACCTCCGCCATCACCTGCCATTCGATGCTCCGATAGTACACCCCTATTTTACATTACAGCATTTTTTTGTATAGTAAAGAGTACCACATCACGCAATTTTACCTTCATACCACAACATCTGCAGCCAGTGTAGGGCTCTCACCCAGAGGCCACCCATACATCGAAATCACGCCCCACGATTTTCGCTCTCTTCTCGCGCGACTTCAGCATATTTAGTACTCTCTTTTCGACCCCCTTTCGTATTCTACGGCACGGGACCCAATTCCATATTTTATTCTGATTGTTCATTCGACAGCTACACGGACTACCAACCCAAATCCAAATCTACCGGCAGGGAGCATTACCCTGCAACAACGGAGGCCTTGTGGGCATTGAGGTGGAGGAGAATAAAGCGCTGCGCATCGATCTTTCAGGACGTGTCAATAACAGATGTGAATAGGACTATTGAATGGTGAGAAGTTAGAACGGAGTAGTACAAATAAATCCCTTCTCACTTTATTCTTGGCGATCCATGGCACACATCAGCGAGGCTGATGGAACAAAGCGACAAATTTTAGGGCAGTCTCCATAACGCGGAAGAAGATCTGCCACCTGCACCGGGATGTGGCGTCATCATACTAAGGATGGTAGTTACCAACAGTTTATGTGTTCGCCGCTGTGTCTGCGAACGCATCGGGCCACCGTGGTGCCCCAATAATGGATGGGAACGAGACTATTCTTGAACCACCTAGCAACAAGTGGAGACCCACCAATGCCGAGTCGCCTGAAAAGAGATTCACATCGGCCGGCATAGCTGTGAAAACTTCAAGTCCAGGGGGCGGGACTGGATGAATGGAGCGATTCAGTACGGCGGGGCAAGAGATGAGGGGGGTGGAGAACGAAGGGGGATGTGAGCGGCACCCTCTTTTGAATGGCTGTTGGACGGCTGATCGGCGAAGTCAAAAATAAAAAGAAGCACCCGTCTCGATTTAGTCCTTGATTTGTGGGGTCAATGTGAAGGTGCAGAGATAAGCAGACTGAAGCCAGGGGGTGAGTTGTGCCTATTGTAGAGCGATGGCTGAGTTTATGGTTACTTCCAACTGGCACGGATAATGGTTTGCAGCGCGAAAAAGTAGGCGTACACCTTCAGCGCCAATGGTAGAAGGGACCGTGAGATACGGAGTGGAGCGAGAACGAAGCTGAGTGTTGATTTGGGACCGAAGGACATCTGAAAATAGGTATGAGCGCACAAAATCCGATTTTGGGGGTTGGAACGTCGTGGTTGGTAAGATGATGTCAAATCTAGTCTCTCGTAGACAGACACTACAAACGGTTGAACCTCCTACCTCGGTAGTCTGCAGTCTGTTGATCACCTTAATTAGTTGATTGCTCACCGCCCTTATCACCGATCACTACATTTCTCGGCCCCTGAACATGGTTTAGGAACGCGTTTTTCAGCCATTGGAGGTTGCATTCTAGTTAATAGGGTCGAAAACTTCAAGTTCTCCCACGAAGTCGTGGTGGTAGAGTCAAAGAACATCAATGCCGGATTTTGATGGCCTGGCACACGGGCAAGGCCGTGAACGCCGTTTACAAGATTGAGACACAATGGAATAATTCCGAACAGACAGTTTACTGAAGAAATGTATTAAAATGTATTCTGCCTCTTCAATTCTGCAGAGAAGTATGACTGTAATACTGGGGCATAATTATTTTTGACACACCTTCATGGAATTTTACACAGGCTAGACGAGTTTATGGAAAATATTCGCCACCTTTTGGGCTTTGGTGTAGAAAAAAACACACCCCACTCATCAGGGCTATAAAAGACACAACTACCAAACTAGTCAAGTAACAAAGTGCACACGTTACAAACACGAGAAAAAAAACACACCACAAATCAGAGCAAGGAAATGTTACACAGCCTGGAGTTCTTGTTTTCTTCAGCTCCCTCAGCCACCCCACAAAAATACACACCTCACAATGGTCGCTCAAAAAATACACAGGTTCAGCCAAGATCCCATGGATCAGCAATCAGCATTGCAACCGCCTTTAATCCACATAGCATGCTTTGAGACGAGTGGTCCAATTTGGAAGTGGGTGGAAGGGTGTCTTGAGATCACTTGAAGACGAGGGCGGTCAAAGGGCACAACCCAACTTGGTAGCAGAAGTTATTGCATTAAGTCGGCTCTGAAATATTACCTCGAATCTGGGAACTCACTAATATCTACAGGACAAGAATAAACAAGAATTCGGAGGTCGTCATCGAGGTGAAGCACCGCTCAATCTGGCCAAAGCCGTCCAGTTTGCGAGTGGCAGTGACAGGCCCATATCTGCTGAGCACTGTTCTGGAAATGCAAGGTGGAAACATTTTCAAAACAATTGTGTGTTAGTTTGGACCTCAGAACTCATTGTGTCTAACAACATTGAATTAACTCCATGCCGCGATAATGATCAATGCAAGTGGCAAGCAAATGGTGGGGAGTCTATCAATAAACATCCAACAAGCAGAAAGCTCGGGCAAAGGAGTCAAAACATGTCGGTTGGTGACATAGGTTTATGATTTGTTGGTGCCCCGTTTACGAGTACTTTACGTAGTAAAGTGATTGTTCTTTTCATAATCAAGACCAGGTTTTTGAGTTTGCGAAACTTTATCAGTGCGTTTTCCGATGTAATGAAATAGTGGCGGTGTTCATTAGCTTTTTGAAGTCTTTTTAAGCCCTCCATCTAATGGGTTTAGTGATAACATAATCAATGGGGGTAGGGCTGGTTCGAATCTGCCGGTTCGAAGGGGCTTTTTTTTTAAAAAAATCCTTTCATATCTTTTGCCAGGCAGTGCCTCGATAAATATATACCTTTGTCTTATGTTGTGTTCTCTATGGTCCATCTGGGATTTTAGTACAAGGTGTTTCACCATTCGACTTTTGTCCGTCAGTCAACCCTACGTCAGTCGCGCCTATCCAGCTTTATTCTTTATATCAATTGAGTTCAGCCTTTCCTTAGCTGGTGTACTATTTGCAGTCCTAATCATGGCTGTCTTAGGCCTGTGCACGGAGTAATTCGGATATTCCCAGACATGTTGATTGTTAGCCTCGATCGAAAATTCCCCACCCCCTCCCCCCTCCCCCCCCCTACTTACCGTGGTTGTGATTCTGTTTCCACGTGTTCGAATTCATCAACTGCTCGAATAGGCGACACTGATGATTGGCTATTCCTTTGTACCATTTCCTGCCTTAGCCGCTTGATTCAGTCTGCACCCTCGCTAAATATCAACGATCAATCGGCGATCACTGCCGGCGGATGTACCCGAAGTCTTGCGTGCGCAACACACACACAGCCACCCATCTATATTTTGCCCTCACGTTTGCTGGCCGGGTCTCATGGCTCAAGACAACGCCCCTGAGCGGTTTACTCTGCAATGAAAGGTGTTTGGTCTGCGGCGAGGCCGGTTGCAACTATAGATTGCAGACGGTGGGTTTGTAATCAAGGTTGAACTCGCAGTCAAGGGTGAACTCGCCCTTCTTTAACCACTGTGTCCAGAAATTCGATTTTCTGGATATCATCGTCAGACAGGTCGCGCCCATACGACAGAAATTCCTTTCGAGGCCTGTTCTGAACATATCATCAATGATTAAAGACAGATGAGATACTATTTTAATTACTTGAATGGCCGGTTGGCGCGCAAGCTCCCATAATATGAAGACGAGACTGCCACCAGTCGTTTCGTGACCCACCATGCTGCAATAAAATTTACGTTTCAAATGTTGGAGTATCAGAAAGGACAGACGTGAAATTGGATATCTGCCGAAGCCATCATTAGTTAGGAAACTCCAAGCTCAAGACATGAACCGTGGTAAATACGTTATCGAGAATCTGCTCGTCGGAGGGTTGTTCATAGACCGCCTTCTCACCCGCCGGTGTGGAAGGGGTGGATGACTCGCTCATCGCTGTCCCCCTTTCCGTCCGTTCTGACTTACCCCTCGATGTCTCGGGTAGCGTACCGTGTATTTATTCTGTAGGTACACTTGCGCAAACATCTTCCTTTTGACCCCGAACCACTATCATCCCCGTGACCAGTGACCCGATTGCTCCAACGAGAGCACGCCGCCAGTGAACATCGAGCACTTCCACCCCAGATATTCCTCTTCTCCCAGCATTACCGAGCCCGAGCCTTAATTCACGCCCACACGGCATTCCCCCTATTTCCATTGATATCTACTTCACGCCTCTACAATTTTCCTGGGATCACCACCACACTTTCTACTCCACCCTTGCACCCCACATCCGGACGACCGACCCAACATTCTGTCTACGTGACGCGAACTCGCTACTGCGACACCGGGCACGGAGAAGAACACTAATGATATCTTTCCCCGGGGCCGGCCCATCTTTTGTCGGGCATTTGCTGCCGATTGAATTATTCTTGTCAAAGGCAGATTGCTCGTGCTCCAGAATTTTGCGGCCTATTCAGCGTACAATTTTTTTTTGACAACGACTTGGCTCTGCATAAGCGGCAAAGGAGCCCTCGTAACGGTAGGAATGGTGCGTACAACAATGGGCGCCAGGAATGCGAACGGCTTCAAACCGACATTAACATGTTTAGTCCAAGGAGAGCTGATCTGCGCCGCCTTGGAGTGCAGATCATTCGGGCGCACGGATTGCACGGAAAAAGAATGGGAGAGCGCGACGGTACCGATGATATCAAGACTGCATAGTGCCATTGGCCTAAGTAATTGATACACCGAGTATTCGGGAGAAGAATCGAATTCATTCACGTACACGCGCTAATGAACGGGACGATGTTGAGCCAAGTTCCGTCCGTTGCGGGCGTGGAATCCAGCAGGATGAGGTTGGTCAGGCGTGCTTCCAGCCGCTCGGCGCATTCATGTCATTTATTTTACAGATTCTGTCCTAGTTTCATTTCAAATATTAAATAAACGAATCTGTATGGAGAGATGGCATGAGCGCACGAGAATGCAGGACCCAGTATCTTGCGCTGCCGATGCGAGTCATCTATTTCTGCCTAGAGTACCCCCTTTCCGAGCAGATTCTTGATTGGAGGTCGAAATGCAGGCGATTTGACAAGTGGCTGTTAGCGAGTATGTGATGCACAGCTGAATCTTCTATTGCGACTATCTATTCGTCTCCATTAGTTCTTTCATCCAAGTCGCGACACGACTCCAACACGCAATATCAGGGTGGAATAGCGCTGCTTTGATTTTAAATGGCCCGCCAAATGAGCGTGTCCAAATGGAATACATCTGCGCCGCTGCGTGTTGGAATACCAATAGCTCGTGTCCCCAGATCCAGCTGGAAATAGTCGCGGACTACCCGGAACATTGAATAGTTGGAAAATCCGATTTGCGGCCAAGCTTACCGGTCCAGGAAGGGACTGGATATCACCCTGTTCACGAGTCGTCATGAGCGGCGTAATAATCAGCACAGCTCCCTAGGAGACCAGAAGCGATAATCGAAACGAGCGAAACGAGCGAAATATTCATCGAGAGCGTTGGAGTGGAATAGATCAGGAAAGAATGAGGGAAAAGCTGCCGGTTAGGTAAATTCTTACTTCTCCCGATGGCGGGCGTTGGGACAAGCCATCAATCATTACCTTTGGTGGTTCAGCGCCGCAGGCCTAGCTTAGTGTCATTCAACCCTGAACTGACGGTGGACAACAATATAGACATTCAATCGCTCGTGTATGAGCTGCGCAGGACTGCCCCTTTTTTTTTCGAGGTAAGGATTTAATTCGACTTGAAGTTGACGGGAAGCATGGCCTGCCAGAGAACGTTTTGCATACCGATTGTCAGAGGATCCGCATCGGGGCGCACGTAGAGTCGATGCTGGTATCTCAGAGAACCATGCACGCTGTTGGAAAAAAGAGAACTGCAAGACTTGGAGCGAAATATATTTCGATCGCTTGAAAATGTGGAGACATCACCAGATCATTTTACCCATCAACTCTCATCGACTCCCGACTCCCTTAGGAGTCGCTCAAACACTTGTGAAGACAATCATAACAAAAGATATGCATGCATACACATGGGCCTAGGCGGCAAATCAGTATCACCCCTAACAGAGAGCGGACACACTCACACCACCGGCTTGTACAGCGTGTCCCAACAAATCCCACAGTTGAACACCTTGTTGTCGGCTGCTCGCGAATGTCAGTGTCAGCAGATACCGCAAATTCACGTACTGGAATCGACCTGCCCGACCTGCGGGAGTCCCGGGACGGCCGAGTCTGAGGCTGAACTGGTTGCAGATGCTGGGACAAAACAACATTGGGCCTGGAGAGTGTCAACGGGAGGGAGGGAGAAGCAGGAACAGGGGCAAGCCGGAAAGACAGGGATGCCATACCGACATGTTCCGGGTTGGTAATTCACAATCGAGAAACACATTTTAATGTTCTGGTGAGGGTAGGGTAGTCGGTAGTTACCGGATTGGTAATCCACGATTGAGAAATGCATTTTAATGTTTTAGTAGGGGTAGGGGAGACGGCATTAACCAGATTAGTAATCCATGATTGAGAAATGTGTTTTAATATTTTAAAGAGCATAGAAGATGCGGCGGTTGCTGGAGTCAGGTGACTGATGAAGTGGTCTATATATGGTGTTTGAATGCATTATTTTTTATAGAGACCTGGAACCTAAAACGGTCCCAGGAATTTGGGCTGCAACAATAAAATTAATTCGGATAAATAGTGCATGCTGTAAGGAGAAGTGGGCTGACTGTGATCCTGAAGAACAAAAAAAAAAGCAAAGTACGAGTTATGCCGTGCGCAGCATCGGCCTCCCCCTAAGTTAATGGTAGAAGATGAGTCAGCCGCATATGGCAGGCCCTGTCAGGCTGGGTGATCCTTGGGCAAGCGGGAACATTTTTTGTCGGTAGCATCGATTTCAATGCTTTTGAGAGCCATAGAGGTGCCCTTGTCGGTAAGGGAGGTAAGACCATGTTTGAGAAAAAGATATGAGGCCTCAATCTCACGAGTTTCAGGCATAGTCGATGCGAATGGCGAGGGATGCGGCAAGACAGTTATGGATGCGGTCAAAAGCAAACCAATTTCATGTGGTTTGATTGCCGCTGTCAACCGGTATCCGAGGTGGGCGAAGTCGAGCTCGAGTTGGTGGAGCAAGACATCAGAAATTATGTGTCACTGAAGCTTGCGGAAACAAGGAGGCAATACGAACTGAGGGAGTCTTGGCCGACTCCAAGTTCGATTCATGATCTAGCTAGGCCCTCTTCCGGCCTGTTCATCTTTGCAGCAACTTCGATTAAGTATATTGAAGACCGGGCCTACTCTGATCCCTGCAGGCAACTAAAGCACCTATTGGATAACACAGCTACAGCGATGGGAAAATCTTCACCATTCAAGAGACTTGATGAACTCTATACACAGGTTCTGACGCTTGCTTTCCCAGAGGTACCTGCCTCCTTCTTAGGTCTCCTCAAAATGGTCCTTGGGTCCATTGTCTACCTACAAGATCCCTTATCCCCCATGGCTCTCGAAAGGCTACTAGAACCTGCTGCCGGCCGCATCAGAGAAACCTTCCTGCATCTCCACGCCGTGCTCATTGTTCCCGAAAATGAGAGCAATATCATTCGGTTGCTTCACCCGTCCTTTGCCAATTTCATCACAGACCCAGCTCGATGTTCAATTTCAAAGTACATTGTAAAGGCTGAAGAACAGCATACCCTGCTTGCACAATCGTGTCTGGTGGTAATGAAGGATCTTTCTCGCGATATTTGCCAAATACAAAACCCCCCGCTTCTGAACAGCGAGGTAACAGACCTCCCGGCTCGAATTGTGAAACACATTCCGGCTCATGTTCAATATGCATGTTCTCACTGGGCCTACCATGTTTCCAAAAGCATGATATCTTCCCCTCTTCTGAAAAGTTTCTGTGAACAGCACCTCCTTCATTGGATTGAAGTTTGTAGTCTGCTGGGAGAACTTCGAGACATGATTTTGGGTGTGGTGAAATTGCTCCGAACTCTTAAGGTGATTCAGGATCTGTCCTCTGATAAAATACCTTTGATATCATTGTCTAGGCAGGAAAAAGAGACACAGGTAGTATAATTGAACTGCTCAGTGACTGTGAACGTTTCACATGCGGATTTTTTGCTGTGATCAGCACTTGTGCCTTGCAGATATATCGCTCTGCTTTTTGTTTACCCCAGATGGCACCAAGATTTGAACGGTGTATGAGCAGGGGATGGGTCTGCCTGTCCACGCTTTTCATGCGGTGGGGAGGTTGTGGGGCCAGTGCTTGTGGATCAAAGATGGGCATTCCGATGATGTGAATTCCGTTGCATTCTCCCCAGATAGAGCGCACATTGCCTCTGGATCTGCACACAAAAGCTACTGTTTTAGGAGCCCGTTGAATAGGTCCAGCCTTGCGGGTGTAGTGTGTTGCATGCGGTCCCGGATCGGAACCTGTGCTCGATTCTGTGGCAGGATCTGTTTCAGAGTCTGAATAGTCGGCGTCAATGTCGTCCTTCTCCATAACCCGGATGACAGCCTGGGAGCAGAGGTTGATGACATGAGAAAAACAACAAATATAATTCTGCTTCTCATCAAAATTGTGGACCCCAATTTCCTGTAGCAGGATACCGAGATGCAATAAAAAAGTCGCATTATTGGAGGCATTGTCCAACATAAAATGTCCAACCTAAATAAAGTTCACGGAGTGAGATTGTAATTGCACTTTAAAGAATGACATCAAGATAAATAATTACATTACGGATGATCCCCGCATTCTCGAGGATATTGAATACAATGTGTGCAATTCGCTGCCCGCTATGTGCCCCACGGATATGGTGATATGCCAACAGAGCTTGGCGCAAACCACCTGCCCATTGTCCCCCCTGGGGCCAAGCCAGTGAGCTGTGATTGCGAGATAGGAATGCATCCCTTTGCTACTCCATATGTCGGCTGTGAAACTAATTTTCCCAACAGAAGCCTTTGGATCTGAAGTCAGCACCAAAAAAATCAAGTCAAGTCTCACTCACACGAAAAGCGGCCTTCAGATCACCATAGTATTGGTCCCAGGCCTCAAGAGCAAGTTTGGTGAGCTTTGTGTGGTGAGGGATCTCCTTATCCATGAGAGTTTCACGAAGAAGGAGTAAAAGATCACGAAAGTCACGACTTTCGATTAGATGGATCGACTAGAAGACAAAGTCAGAGTGGAAACAAGGCTAGGAAGTAACATACAAGGTCTTTTGACACAAAGACCTTGACCAATTGCTCCTGAAATGCCATCATAGAGAATGGGACTCTTTGGGCATTAACAATACATTTTTCATTGGCCTTCTCTTCAAGAAATTGCGGTAGCTTGTTTTCGAACCTGTATTTCTGAACTGCAGCAAGGTATGCTTCCATGTGGCCTTCAGTATTCTGAAAATGAAGGCGGCGAGTGGAAAGACTTGAACCCGTTGAATATTCTTGCCTGTGGGACAAATCAGTATTATCGTGAGCTTGGATAAGGGAGAGAAAACGGACGAGCAAAGTCGACATTTAAATCCTCTATCAATTTCGCGGCATCCAAAGAAATAATCTGAATCAGCTGATTTCTTCGTCTTGACAAGAGCTTTCGGATTGGTGAAGACATAGGCACTGCCAGCCTCAATATCATCAGTGGTTTCAGCCGGAGTGGGTGCAGCGGTGCCTCCACAACCACGACGGCGTCCAGGTACTTTTTTCTGAGCAGCAGCCCTCCTAGGTGGTGGGTTCTCATCATCAGAGTTGGCAGCAGAAGACAGGGCAGGTGCGAGAAGGGGCTGTTGGTGTTGAACAATAGGGAAATCCTCTGAGTCCAAGTCCTCAACATCGGAATTTCCATGGATGAGGTCGCGGAGACAAGGACCGGGGCTCGCCATAGCAGCTTGCTGCGTGAGTTGGTTAACAAGCCCGTTTACAGCACGACGTGCTGGGATTTGTGGAAAGATCTATAAAGGATTAGTAATTGTAGTGAGTGCAATCCTTAGTAGCATACTGGCTGAGGAATTGACCTTGCTCTGGCAGCAGGGACTTGGGCTGAAATCAGCTGAGTAAAGAATGTCGGGGCTGGAACACAAACCTGGGTTAACAACTGTTGGATCAGGGACACCTTTTGATATCCCCTGTCGGTCGCCCAGATTCCCTTTTTTCACGTGAGCAAAGGACAAAAACCATGAATGAAAAATTGTACCAGAGAGTCCGGCAAAGCCACACGCTTGATCTCCCAAGCTTGAAGTACGTGCAGTGGTTGGTGGAAGAGGCATGTCTGAGGTGGCAGCCCTGGCATTGCAACCTGCAGCACGAGTGCGTGCACCCCGGACTGGATCCTCGGGGGCAGGCGGTGTCTCCTGTGCAGTATTTCTCTGACGAGATCGAGGAGGCATTTGCCTTTGCTGTTTCGTCTGGTGAAATTTAAAGAATCTGCCTGGGAAGAATATACAAGTACCAATACATTTGCCGAGCATGCCAGTCTCGGCATTAATCTAGGTTGAGTGTCAGGAACTTGATAGCAATTTTAGCTGGGAGGAAAGACACCAAATTGGCTTGTGAACAGCCGCTTGCAGGTTGGACATGGATTGAAATATTGATACATTTGATGGTCCACACAGTTTGTGATTCAAAAGTCGGGTTGTTTTCCGTCGAAATTGGAATCTCCAAACTTCTTTACTCACCGTGACTCAGCGCTGGCAAAGGCAGGCATGATTATTGGTCAATTCTTGGGAACTTGATAAGTTGATATGAAGAAGTTCGCTCATAAATGAAATCAATCAGAGACTGTTGTTCCTAGAACAGATTCTTGCTCTCAGAGAATTTGCGGCCAGTCCCACAGACCTTCGTTGCCACACAGTGAGCTTGATTTTCGTAGATTCTTTGCCCATGCATGTGGAGTCGCTGTGAAACCTCAAGAAGTTTGTGCCAAAATGAGTATGATTACCAGTGACCATAAAGTGGAGTGCAATAGTGCTAGCAAGCGCTCTTGAAAGTGCGGGGCTATGTGGGGCTGTGTGCACAGCCCCGATCAAATCGCCAGGGCACACTTTACGATCATTTTTTGATCGTAAAGTAGTTCCCTGGCAATTTGATATGGCCACTGGGCACTACTCTGACCAAAATCACTCTCAAAAACTGATATTGATTCAATTACAAGACCTTAGCCAAAAGTCCGGAAATATGTAAGGGAACAAATGGTGTATCACATATTCCAGACAATTTGTCACTGGCCCTCAACCAGTTATAGTATAGTACCACTGAGTCAGGGTTCAGGCTTTGGGCCTCCATAATGTGACTCTGAACATGCAATTCCAACTTTTACAAGAGCACCCCCTCACATTTCAGTAGATGCAATCGATGCTGTCGGCAATGCCGAAGCTGATGGCAGAGATGGTGGAGTTCAAAACAGAGACACACATTTGATGAAAGAAAGTGGAATGAATAAATAAAATATGCTCTAGTACTCCTCCTGCCATGCAAAGCATCGCTGTTGCAGGGTCAAATGGCCCAGGGTATGGAAATCATTCACATGGATAGCTGGACGGCAACTCCATCAGCTGGATTATTTTCGGCATTTTTGTTACTTGTGGCCTCATCTGGTTCAAATACCGGGGTTGCATGGATACCTTACATTCTTCTGATTATTTGGGCTACTGACTACATTTTTTCTTTCTTATACTTTCGCAGATTTGATTCCAATATGCTGACAAAGGATTTGGATTTTGGTGTACAGCCACCCTTCCCACAATCACTTGACACAAATCTGTTGGTACAGTACAAGATCAACTGTTCACTTCACATTTCAAAACAAGTGCTGAATGAATTATGGACATCCACTGCGAATGATATCCTAGCTATCACTGATAACTATTGAATTACCCAAATAGCCATTGTCAGTTGCAAATGCAGCACATTCTGTTGCTGTAGATTAGCTGTAGAGCTGTTACAAGGCTCTTTTGGGGCTCTTGGAGATTCTCAGATCCGAAATCCGACTTAAGTCTACTCAAGTGACTCCGAGTCGACTTGCACTGACTTGCAAGTCAAGTCAAGTCTCAATTCCGACTTGACTTGACCTGACTCAAGTCGTGTCAGCCAAGTCTAAGTCGCGGCAACACTGGACGCAACCAACTTCATTAAGGGTTTGAGGCACTTAAAGAAAGACTTCTTTAGCAGTCTAAAGAAGTCAAGCTCCCGATCGCCACCACTTGACTCTCTACGCCACTGCATATGAGGATTCAGCCTTCTGTAGGACGCCCTCCTCATCCTGCATCCTCTTCTACCTATATGCAGGCTGCACATGGGGTACCCAATGCAGTCCTAGAATTACCACAGAGTCCACTAGCTGACCCACATTTGGCTACCTGTATGCAGGGGCATATAGGGTGGAGATGGTTTTCCGACACTGTCCAGTGGTCAGACCTGGCGGAAAATTCAGATGGGAGGTCTCTGAACATGTAGGAGGACCATGGCAAAAAAATTTCATTGGTCCAGGCACTGGACGATTCTGGCCGTTTGCTACATGCAAACGGAGACACAATCAAAAGAAGCAACAGCGACTTTGCCGACGAGGCCGAGTGTCCGAGTTCTAGGTAAGAACTAAATTCTCAATTGCCGACCTTTCATCACAGCACCTTCTCATCAAAAAGGCTTGAAATGCTGCATGGACGTGGTCCTATATTGGGGCTATTATATATATACAGAAGAGCGCCAGGTAGGCCCAGGAAGACGGACATAGGACATGGAATTTCTTGCCATCAATCTGGGCAATTGACAGATCAAATTGAACGGCATTCTCCAAATTTTCGGACTCTTGTGAGAGCTACAGGGCAGCTATGTCTCTGAGATTTTGCATGGACACTTTTATGATATAGGGATATCCTTTTCATGTTTTTTTGGGATGATATTCCCCAGGTCAAGGGTCCTAGGCCTAAAAATACCCAAATTTTTCGAAATTCGTAGTATTTTCCCGATGTTTCGACTGTTATCTATCCCATGACCCTCAATATGAAAGAATATTGCACCCTATATGGCTAGGCCACACCCTACCGCTTATATAGAGCCAGAAATCCCGGAAAACAGTCCAGTATTGGATGAGAAATGTCTATTTGTCTGAGTACTAGGTTTGTCCGGCACGGCGGGGGGGGATAGTATATCTGGGGCTGAGATCTGAATTCAGATCCTTGCTGTGCAGTCCAGAGAGAGCAGAGTGGCTGTACAGTTCAGGTGTGGGAAAAAAAATTGAGAGCTAGGTCTGAACTTTTTGAGCATGTCCTACATACAAAGTTTTCTGATCCAATCATTCCCTGTCTCGGCAAACACAAAATACTCGAAATTATGCAACACTGTGGATTTCTAACTCTTCTTTTGTTCCCATAATTGAACTGTACAGTCACTCTGCTCTCTCTGGACTGCACAGCAAGGATCTGAATTCAGATCTCAGCCCCAGATATAGGGAAACTTGCGCGAGTTTCTTGGATTATATACATAGGGACTCTTCCAATTAATGTTCTTAAATGTTATCTATGTTTGCACAATATTTTCATCAGCACTGGGACGTTGAGTTCAAGGTTGAAATCCATCTTGGGATGAGTCCGATATATGGTTGAAATTTTATCAAAAATTTTCTCGTTCTAACTGATGTATTTAACTGTAAGAACATTCCCCTCACCTGATTTGCACTTTCCAACATCATGTGTAAGGGGATAAACAGTGCGTGGCACTTCACCCTTGCCGCGGCAATTGCATAGCCACCGCCGCGTCAGTTCCCTGCACTGCCGCGGCAGTCGCGGCATTTTCTCCGGGCCCGTAATACAATACATTTCTAAGCGAGGAGCGCCGGGATTCAAACCGAAATTCAGAACGAACCAGAATTGGACTGTACATATGAACAGAAACAACGGTGGGCACATACGAAATGAAGAATCAAGGCGTGCTAAACCCTGCGCTAAATCCGATCGATGTTATTGAGCAGCGGTTCGATCTCGTTATGAATGAATCGACATAAACAAACGTTTTTATGGCTTCAGAAATAGAAATAGAAATGCAAGACGACCGCGCTTCGGCGGTTATTCGTTGACTGTTTTTGTGGGAAGAGAGGGGACTGCACGACTCCTCGAACAGTGACACGACGCGACAAGTGGAAACGGGTGCAGGACGTAGGGATTTGAACACGAGGGGTACGAATAAACAAGTCATTTCACGCTTTTTCCAGCTTTCCATACCCGAATCTTCCGAAACGATGCATCCTCCGGTAGGAACCTGTCTCTTCCGCACTGAACGCAAGGACGGCAAATCGAGTTCGAATTGATGCGCGCCGTATGGATATGATATGCCGATATTTTGCGGTGTGCGAATTTACCTGGAGGCGAGCGAATTGTTCGCCGTAAAGTCTATAAATGATCCACCTGCAGGTGCGTGCATTATAATTATTTGCCGGTGGTCCTGATGCGTGTGCATGGATTACATACGAATGGTGAGGGCGAGTATACATTGATATCGGTGCGGGAGAAGATGACACCTCGCCTATGGCTCAATTTGAGGTACCCATACACAGAGGTTGGAGCACAGGTGCACAGGTGCGCGTGGGACGTACTCCTTCAGCCGGGCCCGCACCCGTATTTGCGATCGCGCTACATAAAATACCCCAGAGAACGAGCATATACGGTCGGTAAATTCGACTCGCCACACACCATATTTTAACTCCGGGACGGGTACAGCTCATATCTCCGTCTGTGCATCCAGACCGCGCATTCCCCCAAGGGAGGCACCGGGGACGATAAACGGCAACTGAAATTACAAGTGGAAGAATGTGCACATGTCGTCGAATGCTAGCGCCGTCGAAGTGGGGGTACAGGATTCTGAACATAACAGTGCGCAGTGAGTAGACACTTGCACATTTGTTACTGGATTTAAGTTTGAGAGCGGAGATTGCATCTGTCACGGTACCGGTATGTGCGGAATTGCTGTAGACAGCGCTAGATTGGCGCTAGACAGACTGTAGCCAGAAAACACTGCGGCAATATGTCATGCCGGAGACTTCAAGCTTCAAAGTTCAAGGTTGTTTTTGGGACTGAGCAAGGGACCGCTCGATGTAGAGCAAGTGTAGAGCACCAAGATGGAACCCGAAGCAAAGCCGAAGTGGGCCTTGATCGATCTCGGATCAGGCGGCACAAGGACCGATCAACAGGGTCGGCCGAAAACGCCACCTTTGCAGCGCACCACGATGGCAAGCCAAGTCGAGGCATCCGCCGCTCTCCATGCGCGCCTCGAAGAGCTTACTTCTCCGCACCAAGAAGTCGCCAATAATCTCGAACACACCTCGAGTAACATTCAGCGGCAGCTGTACGACCTTCACGATCCTTTGGCACGCTTCCCATGGGAAGTCTCGTCCGAAATATTCATTCGCTACCTCCCTCCTGCCGACGAGTATCCGGATGTATCCGAAATCGTTCTGCTTCTCAATGTATGCACTTTGTGGACCCAGATTGCGCTTTCCACGACTCGAATCTGGGCGAAGCTGTACATCGACATCCCTGACGATGCCACCGCAGAGTTCAGGGAGGTTTTCTCTCGGTGGCTCCAGCGTTCACGCGGGAATCCGCTTTCTCTAGCACTCACTGGCCCCTCGATCCCGGACCCCGAGACCCTAGACATTGTTGTGGAACATGCCCACCGCCTTCAGGAACTGGAGTTACCATCCCCTTCGTACCTCCGGATTTTCCTCGTCGGAATAGGTTTCCCGGCCTTGACGTCTCTAGACGTGGACGCGGCCGAGGACGGGCGGTGCACGCCTTTCGATGTGAAGGAGTTCGTGCAGGTTCTTCAGTCGGCCCCGAGTCTCGTGCACTGCGATTTGGGCGACACTCCAGAAGAACGTTCCGGGACCCCGGATGGAACGCGACATGTGTGTCTCAAGAGTCTAGCCATTGCCGACGGAGATGGCAATGCTTCCTACATTTTGAACACCCTCACTTTGCCCATCCTTGAAAAGCTTGCCATTCCGGTCGAGCAGATCGACGTACATCATCTCAACACATTCCTCATCCGCTCGTCGCCGCCCCTGGAAACCATGTCCCTCCACGCCGGATCCATCTTGCCATGGGAGGACTCATACCGGCCCGCCATAGAAGAGTGTTTACACCTCGCTCCCACCTTGACTCGTCTTGAGTTGACAGGTGCCGTGGAGCTTCAAGACATGTTGCTCACCATTCTCTCGCAAGCCTCAGGCGACACATTCCTTCCAAATCTCCGCACGCTTACTATGGACAGGAATGGTACGTATGAGCTCCCCGACGCTGTGTGGTACACTCAGCTCGCCGATATTCTGTCCCGGCGCCGAGATACGCTACGGACCTTCTGCATCGAACTGCCGGCGTACATGTGGAAATGGCAGTTAGGCGAGCCGGACAAGGATGCCTTGCGCGTCTTCCGAGAGCTAATTAACGCTGGGATGGACATCGACATGGGACCCGTGATAAAGGCTCTCTTGAAAAATTTGGCCCGCGTGTCCCCACCCGGGGCTCTCTGATTCTCTGATCAATAATAATTCGAGACGGCAACCATGTCCAGTTTAGTAATCGATCGTGTCCTCACTAGACGAACTATCTTTCTTTCTCTGCTCACTTTTCTGCTGGAGTTCTCCCAGTCCCGCAAAACTTACATGAGCCCGAATAATTTCAATCCGACGTCGTCGCGGCTGACTGGTTCAACTTTATGTCGATATCGTCTCTTCTCCTCGATCGGTAAGACTACAATCATTCCACTCTCCTACTTTGTGACGCCTATGTAATCATTTCCAGAATTCTACTCATCGATGTCCAAGGTGGGGGAATACACTCTTTTCGTGAGTTCGTCCGATCCTCCCTACCTGAAAATGGCTTTGTTTTCGTCCGGTCTCTCTCCTAAAGCAACTTATTGGCCGCGCAAATCGACGTAACAGTTAGTCGCCAGTCTGGCGGCTACTGAATAGTGTGCGCCTCCAGGGGAACGGTTCCTCGACAACGACCGTATTGCGCATGTCTCGCCATGACTTCGCAATTTTTTTATTTCGATGGACTCGAACTCAAGGGTTGTACATCCGCGATCCTCTGGCAATCGTGCGCCCCACAGTTCGGTGACAGTTTGTCAAGCCGTTAACACTCATCAGTTAGCGTGCATGCCAATGGTGTGCGCTCGTGGTCCCAATTCCCCCGACGCTGCTAAAGAGGGGTGGATCGGGTATTTTTTCTCGAGGGTACGTGAAACCTGCACTCTTAGTCTGAGTCCGCACATACCATTTCACCCCTTTCTTGCCAATTTCGCTCCCATATCACAATTCGAGCCCATCTTTGAGCATATGTTCTACACCTGTGACTGAGATGGAAGGAAGGTGAAAGCAAGACACGGGAAAACCCGGATGATCGGCGACCTCATTTGTGGCCCAGTCCCGAACGAGTCACAGGTCACATGGTCTGTCCCGAGGGACTTCAATCACCGCATCTTGACCCCTTCCACCAAGGCTCCCTTGCGTCTTTCACAGGCCTCACTACTGTCTCGCGCATCTCGTGGCTTGATAGCTCTACACGCCAGTCTGGACACTTCTTTGCTGGGTTGGCGCATGATTTGCGCGGGGACCCATGGAAATCTTGACATTCTCCGACAGACTGGTCTCGTCCTCTGAGAGGATCCTCTCTATTGCCTCTATCCCGTGACTATTCTGAGACTTTCCAAGTCTCAATCTCCGCCGAATGAGCGTACACAAGACTAGATGGCTTCTTACTCATCCTGGTATAAATTTGTCTGCGAGTGAGCGCAAGTGACACTCTTCTTCTGCCCTGAAACATTCTTATGCATAAAGAAGAAAGAGCTCCGGTGTCTTTTCAAAGATATGCTAAAGGCTACGTCCGAGTTGCGAGCCCACTGCTTGGCGTCTGGGTTTGTAAGTAAGATCCTTCTCATTAGAAAGCTTATTATTCATCCCCTTAGTGAGCAGGCTTATTTACAGACAAACGCACTCCCTATATAAAGTGCAGCAAGGTCACCCCAGGACCAACACATTTAGAAGTCATACAACCAAGCCATACACACCATGAAAAATATTCTCTTCATCGGGGGAACAGATATGTCCGTTCTTCCGTTTCCAAAGCTAGCTCAACATTGACATGGCCTTCAGGATACATTGGGGGCCCTATTCTCTCCCGATTTCTAGAGCGGGAGGACCCAAATCTGAATATCTCCGCTCTTGTTCGCTCTCATGAGAAGGCGGATAAGCTTCGGGGCCTCAATGCTCGTCTGAACATAATCAGCGGTTCGCATAATGACGCGGAGCTCGTCGAGAAAATAGCGTCGGACGCAGACATTGTCTTTTCGTTGGTACGACCTCCTAGATATGTATTATACTCTTTGAACTTATGACTCGATATTCCAGGCGGACTGCGACGACTTGCAAGCCGCAGAGTCCATTCTACACGGACTCAGAAAACATTTTGAAATCACTGGTATCAAACCCATCTTAATCCACATGGCGAGTAGTCACGAAACCTGTATTCCAGAGCCTATCTCCTAATGCCCGTTGATTTTGATAGTCAGGAACCGGTCAGTTGACTCGATTTCACGTCCATCCTACTCGCACTTACCTCCAAATCAGGATGTCTCGGAGACCGCGCGAAGGGCGAATTCTCATCTCAAACGATATACAACGACCTCGACATTGCCCAGATCGAGACTCTCCCCGCAACGCAGGCGCACCGAAACGTGGATCTCGCGATTGTGGAGGCGGACAAGCAAGGTAGCTGAGCCTTCATTCAGTTTCAATTGCGTGATCTAATCAGCCATGAAAGGGTACACGGACACGTACATTGTCCTTCCCGGAATCGTCTATGGCCCTCCGCACGGTATTTTGGCCGATGCCGGCATGCAAAACCCGACGAATCTCGCGTTGACGGGGTACATCAAGGCCTCATTCGAGCGGCGTGCTGCGGGAATCGTTGGGAAGGGAAAGAATTTTATCAGCCATGTTGATGTCACTGAAGGTGAAACGTCTTGCATATTCCGAGAACTAAGTTTTTTTTATCTCCTTCACAGTCGCCGACCTCGTTGATACACTGTACAACTCCGTCATAGAAGGTGCCAATAGCGCTGCTGAACATGGGAGGAACGGATATTACTTCGTCGCCAACGGAGACGTCGAGTTCGAGAAGCTCACCGAAGTCGTCGAGACGCGCACGGGCACGCGCCGCGTCTTCACAGACAACGAGTTGAAGGCGTACTTTCCAAGTGTACGTACACTGTCCACCCTCGGGTTTCTGACGGAGTATCAATCTCGCTTCCTTTTTTGTTTATTTAGCGTCTCTGCAGAGTTTCTTCGGCGACAATGGGCGGTGCGACTCGGCGAGGTCACGTGCGTTGGGGTGAAAGCCCGTAAAAACGACAGGATTTCTTTGTTGCGGTGAGGGAGGAGGTAGAGCAGTGGAAGGTTTGACATGTTTCTGTTCGTGGTGATTGGTTTTTGAAATCTACTTGGGTTTTATCCAAATTGGTGCAGAACTCATTGAGTTACAAACAATTCTTCGAAAACTTACAAAAACAAGAAAATTTTGTTTGCGCCTTCGGTTCCGACATTAGCTGTAACATGATTTGAGAAAATGGTCTGATAGCGTTTCAGAGGGGAAATCAACTGGGTCTGGGATCCGCCTGTTCAGATTTGCACAGGACGATCTGCCACCGCTTTCGCGGCAACGACTTGGTCTAACACGCAGGATATCTGCCTGTTCCTCGACGACGTGAATGTAGTACGACCTCTCTGCAGTACTCGTGCACATATGGCTTCTGGGGCCCAAGCGCATCTACTGGTACGTGCGCGACTCGGCGACGGGGATGTGGTGGAAGACGGTGGATCATACTGTTACGGAGGTGGATCACTTTGCTATGTCCCCCATCCTCACTTCCGTCCCAAATGATCTCGTCTCCATCCTCCTGTTCCAACCCGACGATCCAAAATCATATCATTTACAACGCGTCTCCACAGGTGTCCGAAGACCAAGTACTCACCGATCATGCGGGCCTGCACTTCGGCGCGGGGGCTATACATGCTCCTAGAAATACTGAACAATTTCGTTCAAATCGGCAGTCACGCATCATGCACCCCCCCTGTCGATCACGACTTTGGTAGAGGGTCACGCGGTCACTCGGGCCTCTGTCGAAACCCTCCAAGTGGTCATACAGGCCCCAAATTGTCTATAAATAAATAAAAAAAAGGGGGCAAAAAAGACAAAAATTTCAGTTCAAATGCCAAATTTTCGAGGTTGTCACGCAAAAAATTCGGCGGCTGCCGAAATGTCGAATAGGTAAAATAGGTCACGCGTCACACCCCATGTCAATTTGAATGAAATTGTCCAGTAGGCTACATACGACACCCCCCATGTTGTATGTAGCCTATTCCTAGTGTCCAATGCCTCTTCATTGCGTCCGGCCGCATGGCACTTCACACCCAGGCTTTGCAATGACGAGACAAGGTGTGTGGTGATGCTGGGTCTGTCTTTGACAGTTCCACGCCTCAGCCGAACCACCTCCACCTCAGTGCGCACACGCATCTTCGTGGCGGCCCCACCGCCCAAAAATCGATACCCATATTGTTCAAAGTCGTTGCAGGAATCTTGGTGAGTGTGGGGTGCCCCGGCGGCATTCGAAGAAGTCTGACGGCTTCTGTATTGACCCTCAGCGCATCTTCGTAGTGGCCCGCCCTCGACAGTTCTGCACCCTGTTTGTGCAATTTGATATCGCGCTTCCGGGTCTCTGTCACCCGGCAAAATTCCAACAAGGGTTTCCTCTGAGACATGGACTCAGCTTCTCTAGACCTAGACTTGAATGCGCTGAGGCACAAACCTATCGCTTTGAACGTCTCCATGAATAAATGGAACATAATAGAGAGTTTGTGATAGCCACCTGTAGCAACCTAGGTGGCTTCTGAGGCATGTGGAGCGGAGTTGCTCCATTGCAGCCAGGTGGCTTTTCAAATGACATCACTGTTGGGTCTGTTGGTTTGAATAGATCCCTCAGGTTCATATCCTTTGGTGAAAGACATGCAAAAATGCTTGACAGTCAAGAACAGGCAGGAATCCATACACATAAGCCTGGCAAAGGAGAATTCAGCATCTCCTGGCCCTCCAGAGGAGAAGGAGACAGCAATTGTGACAAGGGGGCTAAGGACAACAGCATTGAGGAAGAAAACAATTGAAAGGAACACAGGGTTACAATGGGACAAGCCACCTAGAAAAGCCACCTGGAGCTGGAGCCACCCCGCTCCACATGCTCGGTAGCCACCCGGGTGGATCTGCACAAACTCTCTAATGTAGTCTGGGTCTTGCTGTCTGTCAGGTACTGACTCAGTCTCAGAGGCCTATGTGGAACGCATAGATCAGTTAGAAAGATTCCAGGCAAGGTCAAACCAGCATTGAGTACCGATTCGAGCCGTTGGGAGGAACGTGGCTGTCGCAGATGGAGAGAGAAGCCTGAGAAAGATGCCTTGGCTTAGGAACTAACTCTATGGGCTGTCGCACCGGTGATTTCCGATCATGATGTGTTCCCGGCGTGCTGCGCATCTCTCATTCTCGAACAGAGTTCTAGATCTGATATGGAGAATGAGCGCAAACAGTGAGAAGTTGTTTTCTGGTAGCATCCGGCCAGAGATCAGATGAAGCGCATCTGGATAGAACTTATTTAATGATTTAGTGCATGCCGTTACACCTCACACTGACATTCAACCAATTTGGGACGCGGAATTGGTCCCGAAATTCATCACAACCGCGGGCTGAGGAGTGGTGTGCGTTGTATGTGTAACCTAAGTAAGTATTGACGCATGATAATTAGACTGGTTACACGATCGGGTAATCTAGGTTGTGTGGTGATTTTATTTATTTATTACTTCAGATCGTGATGCATTCTGATAATTATGCATTCGGAATTAGATGTGTTTCCGTTAATTTGTCTCCAGAACCCAGATAGACATCAGTTGAGTCAAAGCGCAAGGCAGGACGGCAAAGGGCAAGAAAATCATGGGGAAACACCCCGTATTTCGAGATACTACAATTGAACGAGACGAGAGAGGATCGATTTGTTCCGTCCCCCACGCCGATGATTTCACCTCGCTTGGGAGCGAGTGAAATTGTAGCATAAAAAATGGACTGAACCAGAAATTTGAAACCGCGAGGACAGAGAGGAAGCCATAGAAGATAGATTCGCATGCGAGGTCTGCGACGCATTAATGAATCCAGGAATTGAACAGGGGAATTACGGAGCAGGTAATAAAGTATTCTGCAAGGATCCCACCCATTGGCTTGAACACCAGACTGCGAGTTATGAGTTATACAGAGACCCGCTGTTGAAGGAGGCTCGCCGCATTCCACACGCCACGTCCGGTAATTTGCCCAGTTGATTACTGTGGGAAGCAGGCAAGTAAGTAAGATGCGTTGAATGAGAAAAATCAAGGGAGAGGCAGGGATAAATTCGGATACAGGGTGGTTAATAATCCATGCTGATTATTTTCCAAGCTCCCACAAATCATATACCCTCGGTAGGTCAGCCGGGATTTCAGCGATGCGGATTTAAGAAATCCTCCAGAGTAGAACCTAGGACTACGGAGTCGCATTCAATTTATCGTTCACGAAAACTCGCGGTGCATTGCATCCGCGTCGATACCGAGGTCAAGTACACTAGACTTTGGACAACCCCTGCAGACCTCTAACAATTTATAAAGCTGGAATCAACCTGGCTCTCTTACGTCATGCCCCATTATTCCTGATTGAATTTAGGTAAGTGATCTTGGTTGAAACATGAACAGAGAAGATAGAAACTCGGATGTTACTCAACCTGCTCCGGAATTTGTTCGAGGGAAAAAAAATTACGAAGGCGAAAAAACATCAAAGCATATATTCGGATGCGGGAGTTGGATCTCAACTCGAGCTAGATATGTTCAAACCGCTTCCCAAAAGTCTTTACGAGGTTTGATTAGCGGTCAGCGAACGACATGGAAAAGACCCAGAAATTTTTGAAGATGGAATTATGAGTTGAGGAAGAAGGATCGACTACCGAACAAGAAACTAGGATGACAAACTTAAGAACGGCTAGTCGCCAAAGGGAACGTGACAAGTGATGGGCAACATGAATCCAATGAGGAGTGGAAAATGTGGTGAGAGTCAGCGGAGAAAGTGCATCGGACCGGTTGATCCGCAGCAGAAGCACACGGTGGCACCCATCACACCTTCTTTCTCACCTCAACCACAATCTCCGCGGACGCGTTTGCGTTTCTCTATTAACCGTTCTTTAACGAAATGCCTCCTCGGCTGTGCTCTTACCCCATCAAGTTACCTCCATTAGCTACTCCTCTGCTCTTTCGCTCAAACTCCTTCACAGCGCGTCTCCTGATTTGCACTGGCATGGGATCTTTCAGTGGTCACTACGGCCTGCGCAAACGTCGATGCTGTGCACATATTCCCATTCAGGCCACATTTTCCGACTCTGCAGACTGCGAGCTGTCGACAACTGGACGGATTTGTCAGGTTCGAGGTGCAACGGCAAGTCCCCGCGAATGGCCAGTCTGCAGAAAGTGCCTTATTAGGTTCAAATCCCCTTATGCTCCTTCTCGCTTTCTCTGCCCTTCTTCCAGGGGTTAACTCCTTTGGTTTTTTTTCCCGCCCCCCCCGCCGCCCCAGACCAATTGAACCCATGATCAACCATGTGCAAGAGTTCTATTCCTTCCAAACCGCGCACCGACTGCGAACCGTTACGGACAATCTACCGTTTCTTGAGCGAAATCAACGGCTTTCGTTGCATGATTTCTTTGGTTCATCTCCTTTTAGACTAAGTATCTCCTTGCTCTCAGCTCTGTCTGACTCTTCACCGGTATCGAATGGCATGGCACATGACCCGTGACATGACCACAGTTTGCTGGATCTGCACAACCATTTCCACAGAGCCCACAATTCCAGATCTTCAAAGCTGTAAAATCAAAACCCAAATTCGGAATGTTCAGCAGCAACGGAGCCTTCGGTCCGTCCAACTAGTAGATTACCTGAGCCTCCCCGTTAACCCAATCTGTGTGATCTCTCCCACCGATGAAACGATCCTCGGACTGGGAACTGCGGAACTAAACCCTGATTGGGTACTTGAGGAGAAGAGGCACAGCAACAGCCTTTGGCGCTTCACGCTGCGGCCACGCACATCTTTCCCATAAAAGGCCAGGGTAATAGATCCGCTTCGCGTTTCCTCCCCTCGCCCTCGCTTATCTGCGACCTTGATACCGATCCCTGGAGTGCCTTCAAGCCTCATTCAAAGTGTATCGTGGACTTGAAATTGGCCTCAAGCGACTGCAAATTACACTTACACTGTGTCTGGTTGCTGGCTCCTCGATGCCATTTGTGCTGATCTTGCCGCTTTCCGAAGACTCTTCAATGATGTTCAATCCGTGCCGTTGAAATCTGTTGCTGCTCTGAGCTCTGCATCCTTCAACATAGAAGACGCTTAAGCTCATTTCCTGCGTCCACTGTGCCACCTGCAAGACAGATGCTCATTCAATGTATTCAATGGTGAAAATCTCCTGCCAAGCAGTATCCCATTGGATCCAGGTTCAAGCTCCACTAGCGCGCCTGTGTGTTTCAAGGGTCTTACCGATTCGTGTGAGTAATGTATCCTGAGCTCGAACTGTCTGAATCGTGGTCTATTATATGCGATTGCGCGACGAAATACTTCGACTCGAAAACCAAGGTTTACACTGTCGCCACCTTCCTTCCGAAGACGCAGCACTCCATCCTCTTATTGAATGACTCCACGCCTTCATTTAGTATACTGTGGCCTGACGCCTCGTACCCCATTCGACGATACGCCAGCCTATATCCTCACCACAACATGTTGTAATATCTCTTTACTATGCTATTGGTTTAAAACTTTTATCTCGACGACTCACAAGCAAAGGCTCTGAGTGCATCGCCCAAACAAGTTAATTGTTTTATTTTAAGTTCTAATGCGATTTTCGATCCCACTTGATTCCTCATCTGCCGGAGCGAAGCGAAGGCTTATCTTGTCGTTGTTTGGCGCTTCTTCGAGGTTCTAATTTCAAGAACACTTATCTGTGTCCGATTCCATGGCTCAGGCGGGCGAGTAAGCACTGGCAAACCTGTACCTCACGGCGAGCTCCGAGTCGCATCGGCGGATATGGGAAATAAATTATTGAACTCTCGTCATTATTTGGCATCGGCTGACTGGCAGCGGGCGGTAAACTCATGTTATATAATTATTATTAATTAGAATACCAAATTCATTTGTTAGATTACATACAAAATTTCATCATTAATGTAATCATGCCGCGCTCATTCTGAAGCCCAGCAGATTGCAACATAATTGGGGAGGTGAAAAACGTGCCTCCGGAACTCAGTTGTTCCTCTTTGCAATTTAATTGCTGCCATACATACGCTGCGCCGGCGTCAGAAGCGACAGCTGGTAAACATCAAAATTTATTTTAAAAATCAGCGGCGCCACATGCGGTGCCTGGATATAAATAAAAGTCTCAGTATAAAAGGACCAGCTAAGTCAGCGAATCTCCTCATCTCCACAATGATCAACAAGTTGCTCTTCACTGCCCTCCTTTCGATCATCGTCCAGGGACAGGGAGCTGTATCCGTCCCTCAGGAAGTGCCCCGGACCAGTACAGTACGTCTTCCTCAACTTTGACGCATTAGAGTTCGCTGAAGCCGGAACCTCGTAGGCGGAGGACCATACGTGCGTATTATTTGCCATGAGATTTTGGCTTAAGTCTGACAATAGTCCTATCATAGGACGTGCCCTGTATGAAGCGCTCCGTTTCGTGCTACATCTAACCACTGACTAAATAATCCTCTCCAGGCCCCGAAAACACGATCTGCTGTGTCCCCGGTCCAGTCCCCGTTTTCGGAACCCCCCCAAAACCGTGAGTCGTCTTGTCCTCTTGATAAATTGGATAATGCTTGACCTTCGTTGCAGCGGACACTGCATTGTCGCGGGTGCGTGTCCCCTGTGAATTAAGAGGGGAGAGATGGTTCAGTTGGGTTTTTGCTCCGATTGCGTCCCTAGTATTTGGGGTGGCAGTTTGCCGCTCCGTCTTGGGCTTGTTTTACGCATCCTTCCGCCGGGGCTTCGTCGTGGGCGTCATCGTGCCGTCCTCGACGGTGAAAGCATCAAGATTCAGAGAGACGTGGATCCGCTTGAGGCTTTCGAATCTGGAGAGCAAAGAGCGAAATGAGAAGGAACACCGGGAAAGAGCAAATTAGTTATATGCATGCATTCCTGCATGATCATTTCCGTGATGTGCCTGTTCACGCGCCGGTCCCCACGGGTCGACATCAGCGCCCCCAGGTCCTCAGGGACCTCGATAAATCTCTTACTATATACGTAGTTTCGATTTGACGAAATGTCTGTCGATATATTTCCCATGACAAGTAACTCGACTCAACCAGATCGTTGAGCGAGACAGAAAAATCCTTCTCATCTGAACCAACCGAAAATAAGGAGAATGCCGTTGCGGATAACTGTTTACTGACTATATCTACTTTTGACGGATGTACACATACAATTGAATTCTGAAGGAACAGGGGCTTCGGAACACTCTAATTACCAAACTCTGTGGGAAGGAGACGTAGAGATCTCCCCTCATTCCAAATTGAACCAACACTGAATGAATGCACCCAAAAACTCTGCTGCATTGCTGCAAGGGAGATATTGCGTGATCAGTAGCGGGAATTCAGGTTGAGGAAACATACTAGGCAGCATGAAAAGCGATCCCCCAGGTTTGCGCCAAGAAATCTACGCTCAAGAAATATGTCGGACATTCCGCGATGGTGGCGCGCCGTTCCGCCACGACAGCCTCCGCTTCGACCCAGTAGTCGTTGAATCCACGCGCACCACGCTCCCATTCCGCCCAGTGATCCGGCATCTTCAACTGAACGAATCGCCAATCGGTAATGTGACTGAGCGACTGCGATGTGTCGTAACGGAAAGGGGTGTATCGATAACGATCGCGCAACAACCACACCAGAACCTCGAGTAACGGGAAACGCTGAAGAGCAGAACGACAGGTGGACTCTCTTACGCAATTCTCCGCGAAGGATAGACGGGTGAGCCGCGGAGGGCATACAAAGATGGACCAAGACGGATACGACCAGGCGTCAGGTCCGTGAATGTGAAGATGCGTAATTTGAGCAAAAGCCGGGTCCGTGAAGGTCCCGTGAAGTACATTGTTGATCCACCATGCGCCCTAGTCTCTCGCAGACAGACGCCTCAACATAACCTGATCTCGTACCTCGATATATTGAAGTCTGTTGGTAAGCGCGGAGGGTAAAACCCTGTTACATAATCTGCACAGCCACGCCGCCGGATTTCGATGTTTTGTGCCTACAGAATCAACATTAGACTGATCTTTTTGCGCAAATACATTCTTTGAAGTGCTCCAAATGTCTCTACATACTCAAAAACTTTAATACACTGCAGAACGGGGTGGTAGAAATGTCCAAGTATTTCACATGACTGCACACTGTGTTGAACTATTGAGAGTCGAATAGTGCTCTAAAATTCCGCATAAATTTCAGAAGGTTTCAAACATACATTAGGTCTGTTGAGTGGTTGAAATAGGAAGAAAATGTTTACGATTGTTCCGTGGTTGGAGGTTCAAAGGCCGGGTGGCTGTGCACATTATGTAACAAAGTCTTACCCCGATCGGACCCCGCCGCTTAACAACAGACTACATGTGTCCAGACCTAAGTGTTTCAGCGGAAGACTCACTGTGTTCCGAGGTCCTGTAGACAGACCCTGTTTACATGACGCTACGTCAGTCTACATCAGTTTATGTAGTAAACCGAGTGTGTCTATCCCACGTAGACTATTTTTGGTCTACCTGGGTCTATCGTCGGTCTACATCTGTCTACCCCGGGTAGACTATGTGTGTCTACCAAGGTCTACCACTGCCCCTACTTCCAGGGACTCCCTGCCGCCCTCTGCCGCCTCCTCTGGTGTCTCGGTTGTGCTCGGGCACTAAACGCTATTCACCCAATGCCGTGGCGCATTCCGTAAGACAGGGTAAGGTGTGATGCCCATGATGTGGCAGCTGTCAGGGCGCTTCTGGAGTGCTCGGCGCAGTCTTTGCAAACGTCAAGTGATATTATGTACTGTAATTACTTCCTACGTACTTCAAAATTGTTTTTGGCCGACCATAGCACTTGTAGAGATGAAGATCGTTCTTTGGGGCTCTTGTAGCGCTCGCAAAGGCAGCTCAGATCACTCGGAACTGCCACATCACGGGCATCACCGCCTTACGTTTCCTTATGGAATGCGCCAAGGCGTTGGGTGAATAGTGTTTAGTACTCGACACTGTTCTGCAAACAAGGCTGAGAAACCAACCCGCCAGCAAGGGGTGTAGACACATGTAGACAAGGTACGTCTAGCTCAAAGTATGTCTACATCTGTCTACGGGGGTAGACTAACCCTTGGTCTACGGACCCTCGTAATGCAGTGACTGGCCAACAGTGGCAGGACCTCCCGCCCACAATCAGCAGTGATGACAAGATTTACTGTAGAGTTGCAGAGGGATAAAATTTTGAGGGCAACATCTTTCGGGCAATAATAGGAGAGTATGACATGGCGGACATGTTTGCGGAGCATGGGTGGGTGTCTTGAGCTTGACGCAATCAGCTTTTGGACCGTACAGAGGGAGCGTATGGCGATGCATTGAGCATATGTGGACTGCCCAGGTGCAATATCGATCATGAGGAGTTTGTATAGCTGAGGTTCAATCCTATTGATCATCAGTAAGGTGCGACACAAGCAAAGGAGAGAATGTACCAAATCTTCACGTGCTGCGCCACCAGCACCATCAATGGTATAGAAAGCGGATGCTTCAAGGCCGCCATTTCAAATATAATCTTCTCCAATTCCCATGGAAGAGTTGGGCCCGTGTCTGAGAAGGCGGCCATGGATCGAGGTTGTGGTGGAAAGCAAGCCGATGGCGATGTGGCAGTGATGGCACTCACAGCAGTGCCGCTTGATCCGAGGCCTCGCTTTCAATGTTCGCCCAATGCCTCTATATCGCGCTGTCGCGGCAGAGCCCACTAACCAGTTTCTAAGTCAAATTGCCCGCAATCACAGAAAAGAAGTTCCAAATATTGGCCCATTTCCCGCTCGGTTGACAGGCCGGCCAAGCAGGAACCCCGGAGCAGATTTTGTTTTTCATTTGCCCAGCAGCGGGTAATACGGAAATGTAGACACATGCTCGTACTTCAAAATCACGGTTGTCGGAACAATCCCTGTATAACAATGCCTGCAAAAACAACAGTGAATTCTCTTTCAACACTGGACTTTTAGATTGCTGTCCAACGCGAACCTCCAGAATTCAATGGGCAAAAGGATTGCCAAAAGATATAAATCGTCTGACCGAATGTCGGACTGCAGTGTGTGAGCACATTGCCATACCATCGTCTTCACTGCGAACACCCGATGGCAATGCTTGAACCAGCACACATGTAAAGAAGGCTATGCAGACTGAATGAAAAGGCATTAGGATACAAAGTACTTCCATGGAAAGATATACACACCATACATGACCTGGAGCGCTTGGAAACAGAATTCCGCAGGCGGTGACCATTGACGGGACTATCAAAGGAAAACTGAATGATGCAATGCGAGAAAAAGATCGGGAATGTCACCGGCCGGGGCGACTGGGAATGTTTACGGAGAGGAGCAGATCTCTACCAATTAAACACATGCCGCTCGCGTAGCAAATGAATCCACTCTCCACCTCTGCCCAACCTCCGGCAATTCCAGCGTGAGGAAATGCGGTGGGAGCAGTCATTCAAAACTGCGCCTACACCACAACGACGGGTGACACTGTGGCTCTCCCGCACACCCGCAATGTCACTGTGCTCCCTCTCCCTAATGCGCACCCACCTCAGAGGGAAGGAGGGCAGAAACACCATGCATCAGGCTTACAAGCGCAAAGCGCCACATATACATCCGCTCCACCGAGGTGCGAGCACTTGCGGTATGCGTACACCCAGCGCACAAAGTGCAACATCCAGCAGCAGAGCGCGACATCCACGCCTGCAGTCCCCGGTACCATTGACACTGAAACGTCTCAATACACCAGCACCACGTATGTAGTCTCTCGCAGCCAGACACTTCAATATGTATTTAAACTCGTACCTCGTTATATTGAAGTCTGTTATTAACCGCGGAGGTCCGATCAGGGTAAAAGCTTGTTATATAATCTGCACCGCCACGGCGGCAGTACTTGCCATCACTACTTCTCTTCCTTTTGCCAGCAACGCGTTTTCGCGTTCCCTGGTGGTCTTTTCTTCCCGCAAAAGCCTAGATCATGTGCTTCTCTGCGCTTCCGGGAGCCCGCGCACATTCCGTGGGCACAAGCGTTCTTGGCTCGTGCAGCAGCAAAGTAAGCCTAGTGTATCAAGAATTGGTATGTCACGTTTATTGGGCCCAGCCATACACTTGCTATTCTTGTCGACACTGTTTCGGTTGATGACCATATCCCAGGGTAAGCAACCAGGTGCATTTTCTGCCTTGGCCAATCTGTTTCCAGCGTCACTCTGTGCCGCGATGAGATGCGGGAAATTTGCCCTCATCACACCGCATGTTGTCTGGTGGCGAGCTTTCCATCTCAAGGTATGTTTGCGCTTTTTTTCGGAAGCGAAGTGCGAGTCGGCAGAATGTTCAATATGCTTTTTTGGCGTGCATCGTCTCACTGTGATCTTCAGGTTTGTGCAAATGAATGTAAGCTCATTGCCTGGCAAGCATTGTCTACATGTGGACCCGCACCGCCTGGAGACACTGCAGCTATACCACTTCGAGGATTACCACACCACGCAGAACCTCTATATCGCCACCTACCGTCCGCCGGTCGTAATCTTTGACAATGTCCTGCCTGTGCTCAAGAATGTCTCCCTTATCGGCGTCAACTTCCCTTGAACGCACGCACCTTACCTTCAGCACCTTCACGCTCTCGAGCTTGCGCTCCATCCCGACAACATCCGCCCATCGTTTAAGGCCTGGGACGCCATATTGCGCTGCTCCCCGCACCTCTGACAGCTGCGGCTGTATTACTCTGGCCCCTGCGCAGCGGACAAGCGCAGTGAACGGATCTGTGTGCCCGACCTCGAGGAGCTGTCACTGACAGACCTCGATCTGGACCACCTCACGCACCTGCTGCACATGCTCGAGCTCCCGTGGCTCACAACTCTCGCACTCGATCTCCCCTGAGCAGGATTTTGCTGCAGTGCCCCAGCAGGATTTCACGGGGTGGTGCCACCCATAGTTGTACCCATATATATATGTACCCTGGCTGCCGGGTACATAGATATATATCCAATGGTTGGCAGATCAGCCAAAGACTGCAATATAGATATATATCCAATGGTTGGCAGATCAGCCAAGGACCGCAATATAGATATGTACCTGATCTATATATGTTTGCCCACTGTAAAAACAAAGGCAGCTTCGGGGATTGAACCAAAAGCCTTCAGATGACTTAAATCTATATCACAACCATATATTGTTACCACTAGCCACAATAGCTATAGAAAGTGAAGTTACCCAAGGGTTAGCCTCATCAGCAAAACACGTAATAGGCCTTG
>JARIHO010000159.1:0-90448 GCA_029282495.1 Mycena albidolilacea
CGACCACCACAGCTGGGCAGCTGGGGCCCGTGACAGGCGTGATCTACTGCACGGCCAGCCTCGCCACCGACAACGTCCGCAAGATGAGCCAAGTCACCACCATCGCGATCTGTGAAACTTGCTTTTGATTATGTGCTCATTCCGCCAGCACCGCCGTATGTCAAACGGGACCTGGCGAAGAGGTGTTCTCAATGCACGCCGGAGCCAATGGTGGTCGACGAGCCTCCAATAGAAGAAATAGCGATGCTGGAGGAGGGGGAGAAGGAGGAGGAGCCCGAACCTGAGTGCAAACCAGAAATCGACTTGATGGAGCTGAAGCGACGGCGCGTGCAAGGTACGAGGTACTCTGTCAAGAAATGCAGAACTGGCTGATTTAACTGCCACAATTAACGTAGGTATGTACCAGAATACTGAGGGTGTGTCAATATAATTTTTTCTTGTCCTTGCGTGTTGATTACTTTATGTAGACGAGGAGGAGCAGGTTGCGATGCTGGAGGCGTGCACACAGATGCGGGAGGTGCCATGTAGATGGTTTGTGTGCACATTGGTTTTGAACTCGCTCGAAGCCCAGGTTTTCGTGCAATGTTCCCTCCGACCATCCCTCCCACGAGTTCCGGTGCCAAGGGTGAAGGTGACCCACCCACCTTCTCCCCGTTGTACACCTATGCCTCGCCACCTGCCAGATCTCACCAGCGGTGGAAAGGGAGCAGTGTGGGGCAGAGGATGTGTGGCTCGTGGCTGAGCACCGAGCATTGAGCCGGATGGTGTGTCTCCACCTTGTCTCTTCTTTGTACACACCATAACATGCTCTTTTTGCTTGCACTCAAGCTGTCGCCACCATGCTGCCAGCATGGCACACCCAATCTTCCACCCCAACAGGGTGATCGCTCGACCCCTCCCACCTTGCTGGTGTATATTACATGGTGTGTGGATGCCGGCCCACACCTCCATCCGCATTTTGGATTACTGTACCACACGCACCCTGGACTCAACACATAGCTTTGCTTCCATGTTCGATGTGCGCATGCACATTCTCCTCTCGAAGCTGCTACACCATGCGACCCCGCTGTGCCGCTGCACTTGTGGTGCGTGACACAGGCTGCGTGCACGTCTGGGCATCTGCGAGCTCGCACGACTTCAGTGCTGCCTCCGATTCCACCCCAGGTCCCATTGCGCACATCGAGGACTGGCAGAAAAGCGATCTTTTCATGCGCAGAGGCAGTAAGGACAGCAGATGGAGGTGCGGTGTCGTGGGGGAGGTGAAGACATGCGCTGTGCGCGGTGGGATGCAGACTCTGTGAGGTCTGCCTCCACTCATTTTGGTGCCTGCACACTGCGCTTGTGACACCTACTCGGAGCGGGTGTATGTGGACTCTCCGTGTGTGATCTGCTCGAGGCTGGAGGTGGCCCTACCACATCCATCATCTCGACTCGCTCGTCGCAGATGGCTGCATCGCCGTGGCGCCAGGGAGGCTGGAAGCACCAGAGGAGTGTGCTCTACTCTCTCATCATGCACTTTGCCCCGCGTGGTGTCCCTCTGCCCCGGGTGTCCACCGGCCATCTTCTTTACACCATCCTCCACAGCGCCGTACTCATATTCCCATATTTGCCACGGTGCACGGCCGTCGACGAGTATATTCCTTTCTCCACACCCCGATGCCTCGATGCCACTCGCCTCCGGGCTCCAGCTAGATACATTGCCAACCTGAGGTGATTCCCGACGGTCGTCACATCGCTCCCTCCACGTGCACAGCTGCTCACACTACCCGAATATCCCCTCCACCTTCATACGCCCGCCCCAACGGCCTGCGCACAAAGGCAGCACGCACCTGTTTCCCTTGTTAGCGTTGTTTCGCATGCACCACCTGCAGCATCTCGCTGGTGTGCCTTCCTCCCACCCCCCTCCCCTCCCCATCCCCGCCCCCACAGTCCATTTCGCACGCCCTCCATTCCCTGCCTCTCCCGTCCCATCCACTCCCTCCTGTCTGATTGTCCTCCCTCCCATATTTCCCTATCTCCATATCTCTCCCTCCTCCTTCCCCTCCTCCCCGTCCCAGCTCTCTCTTCATCTTCCCTGCAGCCAAGCAGGGTATCGAAAATATACCCGATGCATGCACACACCCCGGACACACCGTCGAGCTCCACAGGAAGCTGAGCAGCTCGCTTGTGCCCTCGCAGAGGAGCGCCACCTGCCTCGTGGAGGAGGACCTTGTCCCCACGCTCGAGCTCAACATGCACGCCGGTGTAGTCAATGCCTTCCTATTGGGAGAGAAGGGTGTTAGTATGTGTAAGAAGACGGCCAGAGATGGCAGGAAGGGGGTGTGGGAAGTGGCGAGGTTGACTAAATGTGCAGCTCATCTTCTCTGGTCTCTTCCTCGTGGTAGACATGCTACAATTAATGACAACTATATTTGTATACTCACGCTAGACCCAATGCATTTCCTCTTGTATATTACCCCAAACCCAAGTGGTTTTGACCGAGTAAGAACCGGGTGATCACATTTGGTCATTCTTTTTTTGTGTAAGCAGTACTTCAAAATACCGAGAACTACCAAGGAGGCCTGAAATACAGGCAACTAGGTAGGATGGCCTGGAATACAGGCAGCTACATAGAATGGCCTGGAATACAGGCAACTACATAGGATCGCCTGTAATACAGGCTACTACATAGGATGGCCTGTGATACAGACAAATACGTAGGATGGCCTGAAATACGGGCAAATACGTAGCTCTACATAGACAGCCTGGGAAATATGGGAAATACGGCAAATACGGCAAAAATCAGGGATTGCTGATGCTATGGCTTCCATGGTGGAGTGGTTAATGCACGTGAACGTCGTAGGTTCGACTCTTGCTACTAACACTAATAATTGTGACAGACTTTCAGAATAGCATACTGACCCCGCTACTACTAGTAAGTAGTACTCAAACACTTACATGAAGCGGCGGTAATGTAAGTAAATCATTGACATTTGTTTTTATTTTTTGGCCTTCCGCGGCGCCATCCTGATCAGCCTCTGTCAGTCTGGTCGCCTCTGCCAGGCTGGTCAGGTCGGTCAGGCTGATCAACCGCTATAATGGTTTTCTGTACCTTATTGGCCCAGTGCTCACCTGATGGACTGATGCGGCCTGATATGCCCCAGTCAATGCATATCGGGCATTTTCGATTTTCCCGACATTTCTTTCAACTATTACTGCCAAGGCTGACTGAGAGTCGGAAGGCCTGCATACCTAATAAAAGTGTTGGATAAAGCGGAGGACAAGAATGGGAATAGGAAGACCTGGTAGTGTATGTTCACACACCTGCTATACATTATTCGATCTCCGCTTGCCATTTGGCAGGAGATTCCCATCCAATTCGGGGCCAGGTCATCGGACTGCCAGAGTATCCTTTTTTCTGTTCAGCTCTACTGACCAGGTGAGTGTTTTTACGTACTGTTGGTCTACACGATAGGCAGTGCTCTTTCCGAATTTCCTGAATTTTGCTTTAGCTGTGTGTGACACAGATGCTGGGTGATTATAATTAAGGCATAGGGTATAGGATGAGAATAGAAAGAACAAGACCTGGTGGTGTAAGACAACACACCTGCTATATTTTCGCCAATCCTATATGATACTGTCAGCAGGACATCCCCGTTCGAATCGGGGCCAGGTCATAATCAATTTCCGGAAATTTTTTGCCCCGGCTCGGGTGTATTCGGGCGCGCGCTTTGATCTGTACGGCTGTAGCCTGTAGGACAGATGATATTTGCTCGATTTGTTGGTCACCCGGCTCCAGTGCGGCGATGTATTTGTTTCAGCATTGAAGCCTGGGAGTCTTTGATTCTGGACAGGTGGATAAGGGGGGACAAGAGAAGAATAAAAAGACCTGGTAGTGTATGGTAACACACCTGTTGCACGTAATGCCCATCACCGTAATTCGGCAGGAGGACCCTGTTCGATTCGGAGCCAGGTCATGGTCAGACGTGATACTTCCGTATTTTTTCCTACAAGTTCCGCCGGCGGGGTGATGGCTGCGTCTCATATACTTCTTTGGTTTTGTGGTGTTCCAAAGTTCAAGGCAGGGAACACCGATGTGGTCACCGTGTTCGAGGTATGCATGTGTGGTTTGACTGCTGAGGTTTGATTGAGAGCAATAAAAAAAGGCCTGCACAAGTGTGGAGTAAAGCAAGGGACCGGGGTAGGGTGCAAGGCCTGGTGGTGGATGGCAACACACCTGTTACATATCCCGTACCCGTTTAGAGGATAATTTGGCAGGGGATCCCCGTTCGAATCGGGGTCAGGTCATTTTTGAGTTTCTTTTTACGAGGTCCGCCCATGGTGTATCCGCTTTTTTCTCGATGTGTGCAGCTGTATCCAGTACGTACCCGAGTCTGGGGGTCGGTTTCTTGATTTTTCGATGGTCCGCCGGAGTGGCATTGAGATGTACCTTTGGACATTGAATATCCGAGTCATCTGCCAGGACAAAAATCATACTGTGTCATTGGGGACCAGAAGAGGGGAGAAAGACCTGGTGGTGTATAGCAACACACCTGCTATGCATAGCAGCAGGTGTGAGATCTTTGCATAATTGGCAGGAGATCCTCGTTCGAATCGGGGTCAGGTCATTCCATAAGAGCGAAATGGTTTTTTGCACATCTTCATTTCTCAGCCACCTTCCTCCCCATATCCAATACCCAATTTCTTTCCTAACCCGTCTCCCGCCGCCACGACCAAGCCACGACGATCGAGTAAATTGATACCGATAAGATAATCGTTATCTGATTGCGGGACTTGACACGAGTTTGGCATCGACGCTGTTGATCGCTTACGCCGAAGACCGAACGCGTCCGACTCCGAAGGCGCGTCTAACCTGAAGTAAACGTCGAACCACCGTTTCTCGTTGCTGCTATATCGCCCTGGTACAACGTTGTACGCTACGCTACTCTACATCCCAAGTCGGCGTCGCTGTTGCAGGCTCGAAGCCAAGAGGGCAGAAGAGGGTTAGAGGGTTAGTGAGAGCGAAGGCGTGTGTACTTGAAGGTGTGTCGCCAGTGCAGTTGTGCTGGGATGCATCTAATGTGCGCTTAGATTACGCACAAGCGAGATGGGAAAGAAGAGACAGCAGCATCGGGAGAAGGAGGCGCGAGCGAAGGACACGGACATGGAGGGCGACACGGGGCTGACGGCTGCGGCACTGGCGGCGACGAACGAGCTGCTCGCGACGGCGAAGGAGCTGTATCGGTCGCTGGGCGGGGGTCGCCATTCCTGTCCCCACGCCTCTGCTGTGCCCTCTCGCCGTGTGCCGCCCGTCCCGTCCCGTCCCACCCCACGCCGGCCGCCTCCGGTGCTCCTCCTCCGCACGCGCCTCCTGTCCCGTCGCCACGCTGCCACCGCTCCCTCTTCCTGTTTCGCCCCACTTCCTATACCCCGCCGGCCCCTCTGCCCGTGTCCACCGCTGGCGTCAACGTGCCCACTTCCCAACGTCCTCGCCCCGCTTCCGCCCATGCCCGCCCCGCGCCACGTATGTCACACCTGCACCCACCTCGCCACTGCCCCCTGTTCCAGACGCCCGTCCCGTCCCGCCCTCTCTGCGCACCCCCGCGCCCCCCACGCTGCCGCTCCCAACCCGTCCCGCATCCACCTCGCCGCTGCGCTCTCCCCACACGCCCATCCCGCCCCGCGTCCACATCATTGCCACGCCCCTCCCGCCCGACCACAGGGTTTCCGCGCCCCACCCGCGCTGTCTGTGCGCATCCACGTCCGCGCCACGCCTGCGCGCCTACCGCTTCCATTGACACCACGTCTGCCGCCGAGGCCCCGAAGACCAGCGACGCTGCTGCATCCACCACCCAGGCTCCCACCTTGACCGGCAACACCCCCCACATGCCGTGCCGCCCGCCGCGCCAACACCGCCGAGCGCCTCGCAACTCACAACGCCGTCGAGCGCATGCGCAGGGAGACCCTCAATGGGAGGTTTTTGGTGAGTGTCGCCGTGTGCGTATCTATAGACACGCACGATTATTTTTGTGCCGAGTGCTGATAGTGTTTTTGCAGACCCTCGCGTCCCTCCTCCCCCCGCTCGCGGCGCTGCGCCGGCCAAGCAAGGCCGCGATCGTTAGTTCGAGGTGTGTTTATTCCTGCGGTTTCCGTCAGACGATCCTGCTCGTGTACCGGCCCGGCGCGCGCGATATGAAGCCCCAACCGAGCGGGTGTCCGCCGTCTGTCGCTTCCTTGCTGGTTCTCAGCCTAGCCTACTCGCGGGCGCCGGAGGAGGCCCCGAAGGCGGGGTGTGTGGGGAGAGGAGAGACTTTTAGTTTCACTGCCTGCACGCCCCACTTCCTCGCGCTTGTGCCCTAATCTTGTTTCTGTTCCTGCTCTGGCTCTGCCCCCTCCCCCTTCGTACACCAGCTGACTCGTATTATTTCCTCACAGCACCGCGACCGTCAACGCCACCGCGCGCCACTGCATCCTCGCAGCGCAGACCTTGCGCTCGCTCGCCAGGGAGGCAGAGCAGTTGAGGCGGGTAGGTGTCGTTTCCTCTCTTTCCTCTGGCTAAAACTGATGTTCTTCATTGTAGGAAGTATACGCGCGCCCGCGTCCCACAGCTCGACGTCCCCGTCCGCTCCGACGCACACAACGCTGTCCTCCGCACCGAGCTCGAGCTCAAAGTCCTGCCGAGCTCGAGGACTTTGAGCTCGAGCTCGACGCCGACGGCGCGCTCGAGGAGGACGACGAGGGCGACGAGCCTGACGACCATCACGACAACAGCAGCAACAGCACCGAGGCAGCGCCGCCCGTGTCCCTCGCCGTGGCGACCCCTCGCCCACGGCGTCCTCCCCGCAGCAGCTGCACGACGCCGCCGCGAGCATCAAGCGCGCGCGGAGCGGGTCCGTGTCGGCGTCAGCGTCGGCGCACGGCTTCTGCACGCCCTCGCCCATCCACACCGCGATGCCGCCGCCCAGCGTCAATGGCCGCCCCACCAGCAGCCGCTTCGCGTTCGGCGTCGACGCGCCGCCCGCGTCGCCGTCGTCCGCGAGTTCGGCGAGCGGGAGCGCGGGGATGCACATGCTGCACCCTGTGATGATGGGGGGAAAGGGTATGCCGCGTACGAGGGTGCGGGGGCAGGCGCGCCGTACGACCTCGGCTTGGGCTTCGACTGTGAGGAGGGCCTGTTCTTCTGGTGGCTCCTCTGGCGTGGCGATGAGCGTGGCGGGCCTGAACAGCGGCATGATGGGCTCGGGGATGGGGATGGGGATGGGAGCAGGAGGAGCAGGCGGCATCGGCAGCTGGGCACACACCAACCCGTCGCACCCCGCGTTCCACCTTGCGCAGGCGCACCTCCAGGCGCAGCAGGCGCAGGTGCAGATGCAGGTGCAGCAGCAGATGCGCATGCGGGAGGTGTACGAGCAGCAGGCGCAGCTGGCGATGGGCGGCGTGCACATGGGGATGCCTATGGGCGGGATGGGCGTGCCGGTGAGTGTGGCGCAGCTGAACGTTTTATTCCTCTCCTTGTCCGATCCGAGCGTCGAACCAGGAAAATTTGGCGGCTGAAGGACGTGGAAGGCGTCGCGGTCTGTCTCGAATGCCTCGATAGCAACAAATCGATGCATAGGCCGTTCTATGACACTGCGACATTGCAAAAAATCATCCTGAATGTTGATTTGTACGACTTTTTAGTTGAATTGCATATGCCCACTTCCCAACTAGTTGGTGCTTCTGGCCCGTTGGTGATGAATGCATAATTGACTCGGAGACGGGTATTTTTGCTCAATGGACGTCGGTTGCCTTACGCTAGTGGTTGGACGATAATAGGATCGATGTTGGCGTTGCAGTAACGAGCACCCAAACTGATACTATCCGCGAAAACATGCTTTGGAGCCGAGGACACGATGTGCATAGCAGGTCTGTCTAGCTCGGGAAGACGTAGCAGATCACTTTCGAGCTCAGACACTCGCCTAGCAATCGCCCTCACCTCTTTCGCCGACGGCACCGAGGATTTTTCACAAAGCTTTTCTGATTGGCTCACGGTTTGTCTTGTCCTGCTGTCACTTTGCCCAATGAATTAATGACCGCAGACCCGGACTGAGATATGGAAGTGAGTTTTCTCTTCTCACAGTTGGGAGGCAACGATACTTACTGTTCAGCCAGCCAAATCAAATTCCTGCGCAAGTCCTATGGATCCCGCCTGAACGTGTTCGCACCGATCAACGATCTGTTCTCGCTGTCGAAAACCAACTAGGAGGATCGTGCGGTGGTCCCCGGGAAGAAGCACGATATGGCCATTGCAGGCGGGCCAGATCCTTGGAGATGAGCACTCGAAGCATGTGGTCAAGGTACTTTTTTTGCGACGATATTGTTACCTCGCTGATTTCTTTAATTCTCACTAAGGCTCCAACCACTGTTTCCGTTTATAAACGTTTTAAACGGAAATAACCGTTTTTATTTTCATTTAGTTTACGGGGACCTGTAAACAGTTTATAAACAGTTTATAAACGGTTAAACGGTTATTTTTTACAGCTCCAGAATGGCTTTTCCGCCCTGTTCTCACTTTGTTTTCACTTGTTCATCCGTTGATCATGATTTGGCGGTCATTGCCGACCTTTGGGCATTCGGATGATTCGGACCTAAATCGGGCACCACCACTTTCATGTCGACCGCTTCTCTTTGTCGCCGGACAAGAAATCATGCGCATCCTGCACATTGCGCAATTCCTATGCAATTAGCACACAATATGGCGCAACGAAGGTGCACCTATAATATGTGACTTTTGTGACCGGACGCGTCTGAAAGTATCGGGCCACCACCACCTCAAATGTCCACCACGGCGGGCAAGTCGCGTCGAAATCGCCTCCCCTCTGCCAGAATTTCTGATAACAATAATGGCGAAGCACCTAGTGCCATTCATCAGCAAGCCCTTGCCAGTAAGTCCCCAATTGACACGCGTCCCACGCGACGCGTTAAGGCTTCCTCTTCGATCTCACGCTTTTCGGCCAAACCCATACTCAATCTTATCAAGAAGATGAAGAAGCTCTCGGCGCAGCTTCCCGATACCATCCCAGAAGCCTCGGATGCCGACGACATCGTCCGTGTCATCACCACAGTTCACGGCATTGATGAGTCTGTGCGTGGAACATTCAATCGCCGTTTTGACATCCTCTTTGGCGCGGATTGCCGTACCCCCGATGGACGACTCAAGCAAGAATATCTGCCGCGGGGACTTCGGAATGGGATGTGTCATTGACTATCTCGAGTCGATTCACTGGGAATCTGCCGACATTCCTCTCGACCTTGGGGAGGTCAAATTGACGCGTATTGTTCATGAATTGGAGTATCTCTGGTACGTTCTTTTCTGGCTGTAGTCAGAGTCCCTTACTCCTCAACCAAGCTCCACCAAACCCACCATAATCCATGAGGAGAATGCAAATCAGCCGCGGTATGTTCTTTTGTTGCTGCAGTGTTCAAGTCCCTCACTCCTCGCAAAGTACTAGTATTGCCGTGACCTCCCAGGAGGAAGAAAACCAGCCGCCGGGCTCCCAAACTACGCACGTGGCAGGGAAGTCATCCAAAGGACCCAGTTTCGAGCGTGAGATGGATAGTAGGTGAATTAACGCGCTTAAATTCAAATTCTGATACGTCATTTAGGAATTTTTAATGTGACCACTTCTGTCCAGACCAAGCAAGATGAAAAGACGTACAAACCGCGCAAGAATCCACAGTTGTCCGAGGAATCGGAGGACGATTTTGATATGGATGAGCTGGACCAGCCGATAACACCACCGGTACGTTGACTGTAACTTCTTCCGGGCTTGTCTGTGTTTACCTCCACCTAAACCCATAAACGCAAAATCGTTGTCATCAAGTCGGAGGATGAGAATGTAAGTTGAATCGAACGACTACCACCCACGGTGCGAGGAACTAATACGACTCAAATAGACCGAAGCCGCGCCGGCCAACAAGAAGGTGAGTTTATTCACAAAAATACCACCACGAGGTGTGAAACTAACGCTCGGCTCGAATAGGCTACTGTGCAGGCCAAAAAGGGATCCAAGGTGCGTCATCTATTCCAGGGAATATCCATGCTAACAGTTATTCTGTATTAGGCTGCGGCTGCGGGAAAGAAGAAGGATCAGGTGCGTTAGAAATGATACTTACTTGTTTTACTCACGTTGACCACGCTGTAGACTGCCGCAGCAGCACTAAACAAGGGAACGAAGGTGTGTTACAATGAGAATAATTTTTCATGTACTGACAAGAGGGCTTGAGACTTCTAAGCCGGCCAAGAAGAAAGCCAAAACGGACTCTGGACCCGCGCTGTCTGCTCCGAAGCTCGCCGTTATCGAAATCGACGATGAATCAGACGACGAACCGGGGAAGCCCAACAAGAGGGGCCCAAAGAGCACCTCGCGCGATCATTTCCACTTACCCATTCCCGTGAAACTGGGTGGGAATCCTCGGTGGGAGTTCAAGTGCAAGCATTGTTCCAAGCACGTTATCTTTCCCTGCATTAAGTACCAACTTACTCTGCCGCAGATCGTACACATTCGCGCGAACCGTGGGTCGCGATCAAACCTTCGACGATGAGCCTCACCAGCCGCCGATTGGTAATCTCGCGACTCACATCAAGACCCATGGTGGGCCGTCGATCCCCATTCCCGGCACAACTCCTCTCGGGGACACCCGCGGGATCTCAACTGCGTCTGCGAAAATCATGGCAGATTATCTATGCGAAGGGGAGTTGAATCCAGCCCATAATCCAACTCAGAAAGGATTTCTCACCGTTTTTTCTGCGTGGATACTGGAAGACGACCTTCCGTTCACCACCGGCGAAACCGAGGGTATCCATCGGCTATTCAAATATATGAAGTCTAAATTCCTGTTGCCCAGCGACACTACTGTTCGGAACACACTCGCCCGCATTTACGCCGAGATGTACAAGAAATTGAAAGACGACTTGAAGGTCTGTAAAATGCTTCTTTTCGTTCAATTTTATTCCTAATTCATTCTTGGAAGAGCGTCAAGTCGAAGATCGCAATCTCCGGCGATACATGGACAATGCGCTCCATGATGTTTACGTTCGCCGGGACTATCGGAAGCAGGATTAAGGAGGAGTGGGAGCTTGTCGAGCGTGTTCTCGATTTTCATCCGATCGAGGATAAGGAACATGAAGGTGAATATGCCGGGGCTTCAATGGCCAGGCGTCTGTCTGAGCTGCGGCTGCTTGAACAGATAAGTTCTGAGTGCCAGTGCCACAACTTCTAGTGTTTACTGACATCATTACTATTACCTCTCCGCAGGTGTATTCGATAGCGCAGCAACCAACGACGTCCTCATTCGCACCCTTTCACGGATTCTGATGGAGAAGTTCGACATCCAATTCGTCCCCGAGAATTCCCAGATACGTTGTCTCGCCCACGTTGTTAATCTTGTTGTCCAGAAGATTTTGGCCACGCTGAACGAGGCCGACGATCCGGACGTAATTGACTACTACCTCCCGAATAAAGACTTTCCATTCCATTACAATCCCGACGAGGACCCCAACTTGCGCGATCTCGAGAACGAGACCTTCGAGAACAACACTTCGGGGGATTCGGAAGTTTTGGAGGAGGAGGAGTATGAAGAAGAGCGTGATGTGGAGACGATGAAGGCGTTGGCAGATGAACTCAAAAACCTAAGTCCTCTGCAGAAGGTGAGTGGCACGCTTTTCACGTTCCGGAAATGTCCTGATGAATTTATTCAGCTTCGATTGACGACAACAAAAATCTGTGCATCGCCGCAGCGGCGTAAACGATTCAAGTCGATCGCTGCTGCACTGTACAAGGACGAGAAGGAGAAGTCTGGTCGGAAGACTGCTTCATTGATGGTCATTCGCGACGTAAAGCATCGCTGGAACTTCACCGAAGCAATGATCACTCGTGCGCTGAAGCTCCGAAAGGTAATTTCGAATCAAATCTTCGAGACGCTGATGATTGTATTTATCGTTCCACAGGCCATTCATCGGTGGGTAATCGAGCGCGACGAACTTCTTCCTCTCCGGCTTGAAGAGAAGGACTGGACGCTCCTGGAATCTTTGGGGCAAATACTCCAAGTGCGTGCAATCCTTCTATGTGTTTTCCAATAACCCTCTGTGTCTCACGATGAACAGGTTTTTACGAAAGTGACGGTCGAAATGTCGAAGTCAACCACACCCACCATGCCATTCGTGATACCGATGTACGAAAAAATGCTAAAGCATCTCCACGCAACCCGCGACGATGAGAATGTTCTTCAGCCTCTCCGTGTCAGGGTGTCGGCGGGGTTGGAGAAGCTCAATACGTACTATGCAAAGGCGCGTGCCTGTCAATTTAATGTTATCGCGACAGGTAAGTCTTTGTCGAATCCACCGCAACAATGATTACTCATTGCTTAGTCTTGCATCCGTGGCTGGGTCTGTCTTGGTTTGGAAAACTCGAGCAAGGTGAAGAGCGGAAGGAATATGCGCGCGTTCTCTTTACACACGCGTTTGACGCATACAAGAAGATTTACGATGACGAGAAGGCTACCAGCCTCGCCACAAAAGGCAACTCCGATTCACAACCGCGCCGTACTTCTTCCTTCCTGGACGACATTTGCATGGTTGACGTGACCGACAAAGCCCCGCCCACTGCCATCATCAGTGAACTAGATCAATTTTTCGCTGCTTTTCAAACGTACGGCCGCGGGCAACAAGATAAATGCTTGTTGTGGTGGAAGGTATGCCCCAATCGCTGTTCTTGTTTCATGGCTTGACCGTATGTGCATAGGAATATGGTCATCATTTCCCGGTTGTTTCGCGCATGGCTCAGGATTTTTGTAATCTTGTTTTATTTCCTCTGTGCCATAGGCATATGTAGAAAATAAACTACGTATATCCTAGCCCGTGTCATATATGTATATGAGTCCATATTTAGTATGTATCTACTCGAAGCCATGCAGAGCTGCTGACGCGTCGTAACACGTCCCCGGATGCAAAGCGGAAAGTCTGCGCATGGTAAAATATGTGAAGGCCTAAGCCCGTAGGTCAGTCATAACAATGGAGTGCATGGTGCGAGAGAGCATAAGGAAAAGGAACTAGAAATAAATCTACTTTGCGTTAGGCTTCTCCAACTGCGTGAAGTCTCCAAACACGGCATGCAATCGGCCTGTCCGCTGAATGTATTGGAACAGAGGGGGAAGGAGATCGGGATCGGACAGCAGGTGCTTGGTAAAGGCTGCTAATCGGTTGGCTGCTCTGAGCTGTCGGCGTGCGGTGTCATGTGCAGGACAGAAGTGCAGGAAGTGTTCGACTCAGGTCTCATCACGTTGTCTGCAGCACGGGCAGTTGGAGGACGGGAGTTTGTTCAGGCGGTGTAGATGTTTCGCGAGCGGGGCGTGGTGGGATCGAAGTTGGTTGAGGAATATGAAGGGTATGAAACCGGCGCTTTTTGTTATGGTACAGGTCACCTAGTCACCGCTACCAAAATCTAGTGGCCAAATCGGCCGGAGAAACATTTTTGAACTAAGTGTACCTCTGGAAGCAATTTTAGCCATACTTTTGAATGTATTATGGACTTGAATTTGGCTCAATGAGCCCAACAAGCTCGCGTTTGGAACCCAAAGAGGCTCAGAGGATGGTCCGGGCGTTCAGGTGCACTACTTACAAATCTCACCGTCGCGCCCCGAGACGCCGGTGGATGAGTAGAAATCTGTAGTGTCATTTTACACCTATACGGCTCTGGGGGCTTTTTTCAATATAATACGTGCATGTGGCCAAATCGGCGGGCAACTTTTTTTTTGCTCACTCAGTTTTGCAGTAAATAAAATTCCCTCTTCCAGATCTTCTCGGACATTGAAACGGAGCACATCTGTAAGAGAGATAAGAAATCAGATCATATTTTGAAGCCGCAAAATTCCAAGCGTTAGCATGCGGTGACTAGGTGACCTGCACCATAGGGTTTTTACTTTAATCAAGGAGTTAAGATTACGGCGGCATCTCCGCATCACGGTTGGAGATTCTGGGGGAACGCCTTCAGGACGATCTCATTTCGGAGCTGAAGGCATTCGGCGGGAGGTCTATTGCCTTTCGTGGACGTTGGCGTCCAGTTCCTCTTTCGGTCACGTATCTATTTTATTTTATTTATATGTTTCACTTACGATCGTAGCCGCATCCTATAAAGGAGGCGGCACCACGACAACGGCCCTCAGTCTTGACCACATCGGTGTGCGACTGAGGGTACATTTATCTACTTATATTTATCTCGCACGGACACTTACTCTACCTGTAGATTATTACTGATACGCCGTGTTCTCTACAGGTTAATATATTGAGTCTTGACCACATCGGTGTGCGACTGAGGATTATTACTGATACGCCGTGTTCTCTACATACCGTTGGACGCTAAAATTTCCCTCGTAGACTCTTGCTGCATACGGAGGATGGGTCCGTTATTCGGGTGTGAGAGGAGATTAAGGCTCCAACTGTTTTGTTTGTGTGTATGGCCAATGTATGGCCGAGCACAAACTAAACAGAAACAGAAACAAATGTTTAAAACATTTATATACGGCATTTTTTCCAGTAAGTAATTTGATGAGTCCGGTAGGTGAAAATCAACACAGGTCAAAGGCTTGTGCTTGAGGCAGGAGGCACCCACCTAAGAAATCTGCTATATTGAATCGAAAAAGTGGCTCAAGGCTTGCCAGACCCTCCTTATCCTATTAGCTGAGTACAGCCACACTCAAATGCGGTAATTGTCCCAGGAAATTGCCGGAAGGGGAATTTTTGGCCCAATTCTACCTTGATTTGGTGCATATCAGGGTTTGATTTACACTATTCTGGAGAGATTGTCATTGATTTCAGTGCCAATCATTTGCCGTTCTTATAAATGCACCTCAAAAAATTGCCTTCCAACAAAGAAATTGAACATTAAATTGAACTGTTTAACTGTGTGTTTATTGTGTGCAAACTGTTTCCCGAGATCCCCAAACTAAACGGAAACAAAAACAGTTTTAACTGTGTAAAACATTTAGAAACAGAAACTGTTGGAGCTCCAGAGGAGATCCAGCCTCTTCAGGATGTCGTTGTCCTCAAAGACGTGATGGCGTCTCACAAGGCATCCGATGGCCTGGAGCTGGAGTACCATCGCATGCCAATGACCGCCGAGAAGCCGCCGGACTTTTCTGATCACACCGGTTGTGGTAAATTGCCAACTTGGTCGCGGGAGGAGCACGTTGGCATCTGTTCGTGTTAGCTCCAAATCTACATGGGGTTTATTTACTCTGTCACAGATTATTCTTTTGATTTGGCAGTGGTTGGAGTCCCGGCGACTCCCGACGACTCCGACAACTCCATTTAAGCGGACGTTGTCAATGTCCATGCCGCCTATGGACTGTGTAGAGCTGCGAAGGAATAGGCAGTCCTATCAAATTATCAACAGTGAGTACTTCATTCGTGATGAACTTGACACGCGTTTCTGACGAGATACTAGGTGGTTGTTCGCAAAGGGTTTGCTGTCAAGAGTACAGTTGACGATGCTATCGACCGCGTCGACATAGTTTATAACCTTCGAGATGCAGATGAGGTGCGCACGAGGGCGGATCAAGCGACGGATGACAAGGAAAAGCGCAAGCATGCGCAAAAAGGCAATTATGCAGTTTCATTCCGGCTTCAATTTGGGCTCATCCGGTGGACAGGCCTGCAGAATCTGCATCGATATTTCGCATTGATCGTCGTCCAGGCTTACCTACAGTTCTGCAGAACCGGATACACGGCAGTCGTTTGAGACGATAGAATCATTCGTCAAGAGTCAGCCTGGTGAGTTGCAGTTTCATCTTTTGTATATTCAATCTCGTTGATCAACGCCAGTTATCAAAACATTCGAAAAAGAGCTGTTTGGGGACGGCTTCAATTCACTGAGGCCACTGGAACGCGCAGACGTGACAGACGGCGTCGCGTATCCCGACGAAGTTAACCAGATCGTCGTAAACCGGTCCGGAAGTATCCTCAACGATCCTCAAGAATGATGTTCCTCAATCTACAGAAGATAATGCTCCCAGAGTACATTTCATCTGACCCAGTCCCTAATTCTACTTGTTGAATGAAGTGTAGACGCGTAGAGGGGGCTCCTAACTTCCGCCAAGTCCCACTTACTTTGCCTTGCTCGTCGTTATCTCCGACCAGTAGTACAGATTCTTTGAAAAATGGTTTGCGGCAGGTGCGTTGTTTGCAGTTTATAAAATTCAAATCCACTTATACTTTTGAAGTGCATGCCCACTGTGGAAGGGTAACTCGATAATTGATGCGCTCATCCTCAGCTGATTTCCGATTTTCAGTTTGCGGCGAGCATTACTCAAAGTAGACGCGGGACCTACGGGGAAAAACAAAGTCTTCTGGAATTCGATACGAGAGGCGGGTACCAAGTCGTTGTCGAAAGAGCAGAGCTGCTGAAACCTTTTAGGAACGTGCAGTTTATGTGGCGGGAAGCCCACGCGTGCTTTGTCTGGCTGCTAACCCGCTTGTGAACGTCGAGTAAGAAGCCCCCACACATGATCTTAACACACTCCTAAAAAGGAGGATGTTCTTCTCAGAGATAATGAAGGTCGAGTCTTGCTCCACGACGAAGTCAAGGAATGCCCTGGTTCATTTGCAATCGTCCCGCTGTGAGAAACCGTCTCAGAAAAGGACATATTAACACCTAGAGACGTGTTTAGTTTCATGAAGACAGAAGGGCTCCAAGATTATTCTATTTTCCCGCTGAACGTCCGCAGAGAAACTATGGTCGAATCGCAGTTGTAAGAATCCCTCGTCACTTTTTCCCCTGGCAAATGCTCATTTCGTACGATGGCAAGCTGATGAGCAGGCACCGCTTCCCGATGCTCTGTCTCAGTTGTTCGATCGAGTTAAATCAGGTCTCACACAAGCCGGCGACTTTGTCTTCAACCTTCAACTGCCAGATGGGCAGGGGTAGAACCACAACGGGTATGGTAGCGGCATGCCTTATATCGACAACCACAAATTGGAATGGGAAGGAGCACAAATATGATGAAGACGACCTCAGGGGCACTTGCAATTCGATGGATGGTCCTTTGGATGAAGCCTATCTCCAAGGCAGAGCGATCATTTTTAGTGTCCGCAGGCGAACAATAATTTAGGAGAGTACAAGACGATTCCTCAGCTCGTTGGCGTCCTCTACAAAATTCACTTTCAAGCCTCTGCGCTGAAGGTATGTATGTGTTTCTTTCATTCCATCGGCTTCTTTGCTTCCTATTGACATTGTACTCCCCTGAAGCTGCGATATTTGCTGAATTAAGTTCCCTTTTACTCTCCTCCACCTCCTTACCGCCCACAAAGATTCCAGACTTTCCCTCACCTTCGGACAAAATCCCACACCCCTCATGCCGTGGCTCGGATAACACCGCCATTGTCCTCAAGATCTTGTCCAACACCTCGAATACTGCTCAATGTTTACATTACACGCTCTGTCGTCGTTATCTGTGTCGCTTATTGGACAAACCCAACTCAAGGTGGGCTTTTATTAAATAAAGCATTACTGACTTGGTATTTTGAGATCATTCATCAGATTTATTCCGCCCGGCTTATCAGTCACTGACTTGTGCGTGTCGTGCGCCACCATCCTGGGTCAATACCCCCGCGCTGACACGCAAGATAGCCTTTTTCTCTCCCGGAGTCTCCGAGCCTCAATTTGCGTACATACTCGGGATGCCTTGTGACGTCTTCGCTTACGACTGTGTAGGGCGTGAAGGTGGCTGTGGTCTGTTTCGTTGTGTATTTAGTTTTGCAATGCATTTATATTTCCTTTCATCTGCGCCGCGAGCATGGTATTGGGAAAAGGAAGTGAAAAGTCGGGGTATGCTTAGGTCTGAAATCCTTTACAAACTTCACAATGGTTTGCAAACGATGCAAAGTAGGTGAAGATTACAGGAGAATTGGTCTGGTATATACAGGTGTTCGAACATCACATAGCTTATTTAGGTCTGCCTTGGATTTTGATCCAGGTCTGCAATGGTATGCATACCGTTACAATTACTTCCTGCTTTTGGTGATGTCCTGTCATGGTGGAATCTGGCGGATGAAGTTCCGTCCACACCAACATCCCCTTTGTGTTACTCAGCACCCCCAGAGATTTCTCTGTGGGTACTGAGACCTTCTTCAACGATCCCGACACCTTTGAATACGACGTCCCTCCATATCGCATAACCGATGCCAACATTGCCCCAACACCTGGGCGACCTCTTTTAACGGTGCACCCGGACGAACGTGGGCCCTCCAAGATCCGTATAGACGTCCAATCTTGGCCGTCGCTCTACTTTCTCGCCCACCTTGCCATCTACAGGCTGTTGCCTTTCATCCGGGTCCCCGAGCGTATCAATCACACGGACCCGGAATACTTGGCCTCGATCCTAGACCGAGCGGTCCCTGTTTTTGTGAGTCCTTACTGAGCCATAGTTGCGATGCGCCATCCTGACTCAATCGCGATTGCTCAGGAACACATCCAGCGCACCTACGTGTTCATCCCGCGCGTTAAGGAGCAAATGATGCTGCTGGCTGGCCTTCTCAGATTGGTCTCAGCGGTTTCCCAGCTTATCCCTGCGCGTGCGCATGCTGGATGGGCTGCTTTCATCCCCCTTTCCGTCCCTGCAACCTCTCCGAGTTGAGACACGGTTCGTGCTTATCATTTCCCTTTTTAAGCTTGTTCGGTGCTCATCTCCATCCAAGTATCCTCCTTTGCCCGTGAATTGGGTCTTCCCTGCTACTGAAGAATTCCCAGAGGACCATCCTCTGCGCAACCCCTTGTCCGTCGACGACCACACCACCCTTCTGCGCATTGCTCACCCCGCACTGCGCTTCTTTACTTCCTTTGTGGCCAAGGGTTTGGCCACGAACCCTGGAGGATCGGAACTCACCGTTACGCTTCTTGACGAAGCCATTAACCCCGAGTACCCTATCTTCGTAAGTCCGCTTAGCAATCGCGATTAATCCCCAGCTCAGTTCCTTGTCCAGGAAATAATCAGCGACGAGTTCCGTGCAGGGCGGCTTTCCCCAGAATTCACTCATTTCTTTTTCAACTCCACCCGCGCCCTTATCTCGTACCTGCCTGCCGAAGTGCGCAAACCCGCCTGGTCTCTCCACATCCTCCCAGAGGATTCTCAATATGTGAGTGTTTCTCGTATCTGCGATACATGTGGATCCAACAGGCTGATTTCTTCCCAGGCTGATCGGTTCCTACCTCACGAGGATTTATCGTCGGAGCCATATTCACTCATGGATATGGCTACTCCAGATCCTATTTGGAAGTGGTGGCAACGGCTACAAGAAGAGTTTGCCTTGCCGGCCGGGGAGACTTCCCCTCAATCCCCTACGAGTTCGCACGCGGGCACCTACTCCCCGCGCTACAGGCCCACAACACCTCCATCCGTATCGCCAGCGCCCAACCCAGAAACGCCTCCTGCACAGACCGGAACCTCGCAGTTGGTTCTGCCAGTTTCGACATTCGCGCGTTGCACAGCAGCGCGAGGAAGGATCCTCCAACACCCCGCAAGGCTTCCGCGATTGCTGCCTCGCCTTCGAATTCCGCCGAGATGCAGGTGGATCTGCCCAAGGTGTCCTCTGCTGATGCTCTAGCAATCGCGGAAGCTTCGAACGACCTCCTGCCCCACTGATAAGCCAGCAAATGAGCCATGGTTAGATACACGTAATTTTGCGTGTTTCTGATCATACTTATTCCTGGAAATGTCGTTTCTATATAACAGTACTGGTTCGTGGTAGCTGTTGGGCAGACCACAGAGAAACGGGTGGATGCTCTAAGGAATTAGAATATCCATTGGCAAGTCTCACCCTGAAAACTGTAAGGGAATGTGCAGCCAATTAATAAGTCAAGAAACTTCATTTGACTTGTTTCCAACATCCACTTAAACAATGGAAACGGGTCAAGGGAATGGGAGTTGGGCAATGTATTGTGTTGTTTTGAGACGTCTAGAGGTCGTGTTAGGTCACGAGTGGGAGTCGGGTACTGGGGTTGCCGGTTTCTATCAAATGCGGATACATCGAAACAGGTTATCGGCTATTTGAAGGCCCGGATCACAACTCCAGAAACGTTCACAGGCTCTTTTTCAAGAACCCTTTCTGGGAAGTTCCTCAGAAACAGGTATCTCTTGAAAGCTACAAAGGAGTACTATCAAGTTCTGCATTGGAAACGGAGGGGAGAGTTGAGCAGAAGGCAGAAACATGTTGAGCAAGTGCAGGGCCGATCTATCGGTGATCTGCACACCCTCTGAGTAATACAGGGGTGTTGCTGACGAGTTTCTGCTGTGTAATTGTCAAGGGAAAATGGTGTGCTCGCACTTGGGAACCAATGGGAGGCTATTCTCGAAGAACAACTGACGGAAACACGGTTAAGAGGTGGATAAACGGACAATTGACTCATTGGGATTGTGTTTTGGGTTTGTAAGTGTGGTCTTGGCATCTGTATAAGTATCTGGAGGCGTTTCGACGAGAGAGACACAGGATCCCCTCACTGTTAGCAGCTGTTTCTGTCTACGCTTGGGCACAATCTGACATGCCAGGGTGTGATCTGGGCAGTATTGTTGTTCCACCATGCAGTAAGCTTGCGCCTGGGTGTGGATCTGTGACCCTCAATCGAGCGCACTCTTATAGAGTAGCTTTGTATTGAGATCTTCTTTGTTTCTGAATCATATATATTATTCTGGAAACGCACTGAATTGTTAGACTCTGTTGACTGTGTTGGATTCGGTTGGACTCTCTTGGATTCGGTTAAAGGGACTGGGAAACTTTGAGTCTATCCGACTATAAACTTTGAGTCTACTTGACTATAAACTTGTGTGGAAGCAGGGTTCAGAAAGTACTGGTTTGGGAAAGCTCTAGAAACACATCTGAGTGCAGGGTCTGGAAAGTACCTTCAAGGAAAGCTCTGGAAACGTATCTGGGTACGGGGTCTGGAAAGTACCTTCGGGGAAAGCTCTGAAAACATATCTGTGTGCGGGGTCTAGAAAGTACCTTCAAGGGAAAGCTCTGGAAACGTAGCTGAGTGCGGGGTCTGGAAAGTACCATTCTGGGAAAGCTCTGGAAACGCAATTGCCTGTTGAGAAATGTGCAATCACCTCAGTCCACTGGACTATAAACTAGCTAGTTGGGCCTTCATAACACCCTCTACATATCTGCTGAGAAGCCTTGTATCTAAACCTTGCCTGGAAACTCTGTTTCCATGTGTCTTGGAATATGTATTACTTGCACTTTGCTCCAATCTCAGTTTCTGAGATTTGAAACCTCCTCCTACAACCTTTACAAGGCCCTGTACTAGGGGCTGTAACTTGTTGGGATCTTGGAAACGTGCAGATATTGCCGTTTGATTTGTTTGTTGGTTTTTTTTAACAGTCTCGGGACTGTTTCTACACCGATCACAAGTCAAGTGGGGTTATTTGTGAGTTTCTTATATAGGTCCTGAGCACACCAATCACCGCATACGTTCTTAATTTTCTCAGATGTTCCATCTGTTTAATCTTTTCTTGTAGCATGGGCCACCTCGCACTGCTACTCGAGGCAGGGAACCTGCTCAAGGCAGGAAACCTGCTCGAGGAGGCGCGTGTCCTACGCGACCTACTGGTCCTGCCGTAAGTCTCTCCTTTCTCTTATCCCATTTCTTTTCCTCACCCTTGTTTAGAGCCTTGACAAGCAGGGTCGACCCATGATCATTACGCGGTCTTCGCAAAAATTGGTCACGCTGCCTACCAACGATGCTTATAACGAGGAGGGCAAGGAGGAGAAGGAGGATAAGGACAAGGAGGAAGAACCCGTATGCCCAGTGAAACGTCAACAGACGAGTTCCAGCACCCCCAAGGGCAAGGGTAAGGGTAAGGCGAAAGCCAACACTCCTGCTCCCTCTACTGGCTTGTCTCGCTTTCCTCCTGTCGAGCACAAGACCTGGGGCAAACACAAGAAGAACGAGCTTCCCTCATACGTCCCTCCTCGACCTGTCCCAACTATGGACATGGTCCGTCTCGTGGCTGAGTCGCTTGCGAAGGAGCAAAGCGAGTCCACTGTCGTGAGTAGAATCAATTGCAATTGATCTAACTATTCTGACTTCTCTCCTAGTTTGACGCTGGGTGTTCAAACTACGTCTTTCGCAATCGCGAATGCGATCACGGTGTTCCTGGTGCCCTTTGTGATCACTGCAACAAGGGACGTCTTTCCCATTGTAGCCACAACTTCACCATCTCAGACCACACCCGTGCTTCCAACCACCTCAAGCCGTTGAAACGGTGCACTTCTTATATGACTAGGAATAGCTAATTGATAGGTATTGTGAACAAACACCCAAAACAACCAACCACAACCAATCTACCTCCAAAGATCTAAGTGCTTCTCTTTGTGAGTTCGGGTCCGGGCCGTAGTATGCGACCAGCAGGCTCGAACAAACACAAGTTATTTATAGGCTTCTAACAACACACTCTACAACGTACTAGCAATATGCAACCACCAACAACAACACTGCTAGGAACCTAGGGAGGGTCTGGGGGTGTGTTTGTATGGGGTGGATACAAGATGGCTGGACCGCTAGGTCGAGAACACCAGGGCAGAGTATGTAGGTTTGTGAAGATCCCCGCTAAGGGCACACCCAAAGACTACTGAGGCTAACAACAAGGGACTTCAATCCTCAAACGGCAAGGCAAGTTGGGGGTTTCCCAGAAGAGTCCTTAAACCGTTGACCTATTCCTTAACCAAGAACAGGAACCTTTCCGCTTTTATCAGCACTAGCTCACTACAAGCGTCCAGCTAGCGACCCAACACACTACGACAGAGCTTCCGTCTATATCGGGGTGAAGGCGAAGTAACTGACAAGTTATAGCCAAACTAGAGGTGGGGGCACCTAGTTCGTCTTCTACTTTATAGGGCTGGAGTCAACACATAATCCACCTAGCAAGCGATCCAACACACTACGCCAGAGCTTCCGTCTTGTCGGGGTGAAGGCAAAGTCACTAGTGCAAACTGCAGCTGGTTCTCAAAGAGAACACCCTAGTCCATCTTTATCTTAGCAGGGCTCAAGTCAACACACAATCACCTAGCAAGCGATCCAATACACTACGACAGAGCTTCCATCTTGTCGGGGTGAAGGCAGAGTCACTAGCGCAACTGAAGTTGGGTCTCAAAGAGAACACCCTTATTTTATATGTGGAGGTCAGCCAGAACCAACAAAGGTCTGCTAGAACCAACAACACAAAATCCTCAACTTAATCACTCAATGTTCCAGAGTCAACAGTTTCTAATTCCAATAAAGACTACTATCAGTGAAGCACATTACAAACTTCACTAGCAACCTGATACTACCTCCACTAGTGTCGCACAAAACTGGGGTGTAATCTCTATCAGAGACCACCTGCACCAGCTTCATACTCAACCAGGGAGTGCTAATCTGAGGTGCTAGTCGCTCCTGTGCTCCCTTTATACTACTAGGTTCCAAATACATGTGAAAAGCAAGCTGAATAATACAATAAGCAATATGAGGTGATTCAAGATGAACAGCCAATGAGACGACTGCCATTTTGTTTTAGAGCCATCCTGTGACGTGCTAGGTCAGCCTCGCTGACGAGCTAGCAGCTTATTCGTGGGTATATTGCAGATCCTGGGCACATCATCTATAGCCAAGGATCGCACCTAGTCACCTGGGCTTACAGCCAGTGTTCTAGGTCATCGCTCTTTGTCAGAGCGTTGATCTATCTGCCTGGAGACGACCCAGTGTTACAACCAGTTGCCTAGGTCATCTCTGTTTGTCAGAGCGTTGATCTATCTGCCTGGAGACGACCCAGTGTTACAACCAGTTGCCTAGGTCATCTCTGTTTGTCGGAGCATCGATCTATCGCATCTAGACAACCTGGGGTTGCAACCAACATCATAGGGTCATCCCTGTTTGTCAGAGCGTTGATACGTCGCATCTAGACAGCCTGGGGCTGCAACCAACATCATAAGGTCATCCCTCATTGGTCAGGACATCAACCCAGTCTATGTGATCGTCCCCTAGCTCCGTTCCAATAGCCTTCCTGCTATTTCGCTTGAGCTAGCTGGCTGCCTTAGGCCCTAGCTATCATGTTGTATCTCTCCTGTGTCTATAGCGTTACATGTTTACAGTCCTAGCCGGTCCTAGCCGGATCTCTCCGCCTGGCACCGCCTTTGGCCCTTATCTAGAGATTAGATAGTACAGTCTAGACCTCTGCTGAGCGAACTAGCTCAAGACACTGTCCCCTAGCTATACATCCATCGTTGATTCCAGTCCACTAGACTATCACTAGCTCCCTCGCACATCATCCCTCGACTACTAGAGTCTCCTAGGTCACGTCTCAATGAATGTTTAGGCAGTGGTTTAATCCCTGGTTGTTTGTACACTCGACTAGCAGCTAGTACGTCACACTAGTGTAGTCTCATGCTACAGTCAGCAGTTAGGGCTCCCTCTGACTCTCCTTTATATCACCTAACAAGTGGTCTGTGTACTAGCTAGTTTGCTAGTAACAACAGAAGTGCTAGCTGCTTCCCATTGTATAAATACTGGTCATAGGAATCGCAAAATTAGCACTAGATGCTGCACATTTATGTTACGCCGTTTCACCGTACACCCGGCTTTCAAATGAATGTACGCTCTTCTATCTTTCTTTTTAATCTCGCAGTCACCCATCTCTAATCTTTCTTGTAGGTGGTAACAAACTTGTTACCGATCTGTCCACTGCCCGTGCCGATTACGAGCTTTCCCGAGAGCAGCTCTTCTGTGCTAGCTCCTGTCTTGCGGTGGCTAGTAATCCCATTGGAGCTTGGATTTGTGAAGTGACCGCCTCGCTGGGTGCGGATGGGTTGCCTGGAATGGCAGAGCTCCCGGAAGAACTCCAGCCGCTCTGGGCTCAATTCCTGCTCGACTCTCAGCGGGACCTGTCCATCGACTACAGGGCCGCTGTCCTCCAGTACCCGTTCATCAGTGACCCCCGCCAAGTGGAGTCCATTACTGATGGGGATCTTGCTGCCCTGCTCGACTTCCTTGAGCGCCGTGCTGCGCAGGCTCATCAACCGACTCCTCCTCCTGAGGAAAGTTTGAATTGGCCAGATGAGGATGAAGCGGGTTCATCCGGGTCAAAGTAACACGTTGAATTTTGGGAATACACGAGAGAACGAGCAACTGCGATTGCCAAAAGCTGGCGAAATAATTTTACTGTACAAATTTCCTATACAAGTTTTGTAACCTGTCGAAGAATTCGAGTAATTTTCTTGCTACCTCTGTTGAGAAGTCTCCCAAGTTCTTAATGAACCCTTCAATCTGCCCAACGAGGTGCTTTTGGCTATCTCTATCCATCTCGTATCCCTGATATATCCCATCATCCCACGCCAGGACTCCACTCTTTTCGGTCCGGATCGTCCCAGTACTCTAATATGCATAAAAGGAGGTCAGTCGCGACTGCTTTCTTTCCAAACATGGAGATGTCCCACTTTGTTCCTGACTACGATCCTCTTCGATATTCTCTCTGCGAGGATTCTTGGCCTACTTTGCCACCCCGTTCAACCTTTTACAATGCCTTGGCACCCAACGTGGACATATTGTTCCAGCTGCACCCGGTGCATTGACTACTAAACTAGTAACCGCGTATAGACCTGACCCCATGTCTTTTAGGATGGTCCCTGCAGCTCTTGTCTTGATGGTTCAACTTCCTGCACCTTCGTTCGCTGGAACATCCCATGTTTTGCCTGCATTGTTCATTTGAACCATGAGCACTGCACTCTTTGCAGTCGTGAAGCCTTCTGCTTGTGCTTGGCTTGTTACCGTGATATTAGAACCGCTCTTCTTCCTGATGAAGGTGAGCAGCCCCTTATTTTCTCCTTCGCTTATTTCCTATCTTCTGCGATAGATCGTGACACTTGGATTAATCAGTTCTATTCTGATTGCGCTGCCGCTTTCTATCTTTGGGACCATGCTCCCATTCCAGTTGGATCCTTCTTCACAAAAGGGGTCGCGGAACTCATCCGACCTCTTTCCTTGACACGTGCCTTAACCAGCATCGACTTGCTGAAGGAGATCTTTAGCATTCCACCTCTTTTGATCGAAAGGCTCCATTATCTGGTTTACAAGCGCGCACTAGAGTAGATAATCTAGTAATCATACTCCCTTTGTTGCTATCATGTGTAGAGGTCATAACACCAATGTATCAACCCAAAATTATAACATTTTCTGAAGTTATGATCACCGATCCTAGCATCCGTGGAAGCTCTTGTCATCATGATTCCCATCGGATAATCATGTTTCTAAGGTCCGGCCCGTATGCCTACGTGGTCTGAACCGCTTAGCGCGCCTTTTATCGCTTAGATGGATGCTAGCTGAGCCGGCTATTTCGCTAATGATGTGTTCTTTTAGCCAATGACCAACCGAGCTTATTTTGATCTACCGCTTCGCCTCGCCTATTTCGGCTAACAATTCAAGTAGTCATTGTCAGAGTCCAAAATTTTTGAAATGTTGTCATTGTCTAAGTCCCATCTCCCCTTTTCATAAATTGTAACTGTCCCCAGTTACACTATTACTCAGAATGCAAATTTTAAATTTTCCCGAATGGAAAGCATCCGCGATTTATATAAAGCTGCCAGTAAATTCACTCCTTATACCAGCATTTTCACCAATTACCCTTGTCTTGTAAACATGGTTTCCACCACTGTTCCCGCTATGCCCAAGGCCATGGTCAACAGCCTCCTTGCTATCAGTGAATCTGTCGCCGCTACTTGGTACCCCGACCGTGTAAAACAGCGTGCTTTTCTGGATGAAAAGACTGTTGCGCTGGTATGACAGTGTTTTTCAAGTTCTAATAACCATACTGAGACTGTCTTCTTATAGGAGGGCTTTAGCACAATGATTCCTGCTATTGCCCGCGACAAGTCCCTTTACGATGTATCTTTCAACATGAAGAACTCGTATCACCAGACGGCCATGGGTCCCGGTGGAATTATTGGTGGTCGTTACCCCGTTATTCTCGACCTCTGTTCCCGTATCAAGACTGAACACGAGTTGAATCGCGTTGGTCTATCCGCCGCAACTATCGCTGCTCAGCAGGCTCATTGTACTGAGCTCGAGGATGCTCGTGTCGCTGCTGAGGAGCAAGCGGCTGCTGAGGCTGCTGCCTCCGCTAAGCCCAAGAAGTCCAAAGGGAAGGTAAGTTGAAATCTTCAGCAATCACGATTGCTCAAATTTAACATATTTCGTCTTGTTCTTTAGAAAGCCAAGAAGTCCAAGGCTATCGTTGAAGATATTGACGACGACGTCTCTGTCTTCGACGATTCCGAGTTCCCCATGACTGGTTCTGGTGAGGTTGACGACCCTATGCAAATCGACGCTGAACAGGTATGTCTCTTATTTTAGAGGCACTGGCCCAGTGTATCCTCGCGATTGACGAACTCTGCGCCTCTTTTTCCAATATGCAGGTCGAGGAAGGAACCCCCTCGACTAGCCATCATACTACCCAGTCGCTCGATGCTCACGCCTCTGTAAGCCCACCCGACTATGAAGGGTTTTTCAAGAAGTTTGCCCAAGTTACTCAACAATGTGAGTAGGCATTCCCCGTTACTCCCACTCCTAGTACGCATCCCACTTCAGTGCGCCTATCATTTCTTCGTATGAAGGGCTTTGACCAATCGGCACCATCCTATATCAAGGCCATGGCTATTTTATCACGCATTGACCCCAAATCAGTGTCCGGACCAGTCACAACTGACTTTCCAGTCCCCCCACTGAAAAAGCGTGTCTGTACACATTCCTACACCCATGAGGACTCTGCAGATCAATACGCCGGTACGTCTTTGAGCAATCGTGATTGCTTAATTCTGACCCAGCCATCGATCTCTAGCCGCAGAGCTTGCTACCAATGGTCCCTCAGTCCAGAAAACCGTTGCCGAGGTTCATAAAGTTCTCAGTTCCGACCAGTCTGACACCGATTCCATTGGTTCGGTCCGGCTCCAAGAATCCGAAATTCGGAGCAGGATCGGGTTCAGTAATGCCCAACTCCGTTATCTCCTCGAACATCACGAGTACCTCCTCAAGGACCTATCGCGGATCCTCGACATGCAACACCAGTGCACCCCAGCCTCATCCTCGACTTAGGTATTTCATTTCTTGCTCGCATCACCACTTACCGGACTTATAATAGTTGGCCCTCGGTGGCGGACTCTGGATCCAACATCTATTTTATGGACGCTGGAATGCCATTCGGTCCTCCTCCCAGGGCCTGCTATTTCTGCCAAGAGGTTGGGCATTTCCATCGTCAATGCCCCTTCCTGAGTACCAATAATTCTGCCACCAAATGATCCTTCTAATAGTTTCCGCGATTGTTCTTTTCTACTCCGTTCAACTCCATAACACAGTCCTTCCTGCATCACTTTCACTTGCCCAATTCCTAATACGGTCTTTACTAGTTCTTTGAATGACACGACTTATTTTTACTTCTTGGATCGTTTAGAACGCCTCGGCCCATTGTTCGTATGGTCCCTCCGGATTTCATCCAAGTCTAAATCAGAGTCACCGTCACTAATATAGCTCTCGGTATCCGAATTATCATCGTTCTGAGCATCCGCGATTGCTAGTTCCTCTTTCGATTTTACTCGAATCTTGTGGAATTGCAAGTCCTTGCTCCCGGTTTTCTCTTTATCATCGTCCTCTCTGGCTAATTCCTCTAGAGCTTCGCCTGATAGATCAATTAAGTCCAGGATATTATCTGGTATCTCGATCTTTTGACGTTGCTCAAAAGGTATAACTCGGAACGCTGCGAGATTTCCGTGGAACATGGCCCCGTTCATTTCACAACAGAGATATGAACCGCCTGCGGTGCGCCGTACTACGACCATAGGTCCCATGTAACGTTGCTCCATTTTTCTGTCTAACGATTTTTCCACCTGAAGTATTTCGCACTAGTACCAGATCGCCAGGTTTGAAGTCATAGTCAACTATAGTTGATCCAAACTCCTCCTCGTATCTCCGGACTAGCCTTCGCTTCTCCTCACTAACCCTTAATCGCATTTCTTGGACGTGAAGCGAGTGTTTGGCCAGGGCTCTTGCCCTGAGTCCAATTAACTCTGCCGTGCTGATAGGTTCACCAGGATATTCAACCAACCAAGTGGCTTCCTCGACGTCTAATGGAATAACAGGATGGGCGCCACAGACCGCAAAATAAGGCAAACAGCCTAATCCGTGTCTTATAGTAATTAGATCTGCCCACAATATCTGAGGGAAGAGCCAATACCATTTAGCAACGTCTCCTCCTGTAGCTTCCATATCGTCTGTCGCATATCCCAATGTTCTCTTTCAACTGGTCCATTTGCCTGCGAATTATAAGGCGAGACTTGGATTCCGCGAACACCATATTTCTCGTTTAGCCACTTCAACGCTGCTATAAATTGCGGTGTGTTGTCGGTTGCATCCATTTAGGACAGCCCCATCTACATATTATATCTTCTAGAAGGAACTTCCCTATTGCCTCGGCATTCTCATTGCGTAGAGGTCTCCCTTCTACATATTGCGATAGCGAATCTCAACCTGCGACAGCATACCGGTGGCCATTTGATACCTTGCCCATGATCATTACATCTGTATGAATCTTTTGGAACAAGCTAGGCATCAAGGTTGGCACGGGTGGAATTTTTACAAGAGTCTTTTGTCGTAATTGACAAGTATTGTAAGGGCAACCTTAAGCTTGGCGCAAAGCGTGGACACTAGCGGGGGAATCCGAAGTATAAATATATGTACTATAATACAGGAGTGGGAATACTACGCACCTAGCGGGGGAATCCGAAGAGAAGAAAGGATGAGGATTCCCACGCTAGGTGAAACCTTATATACGAATAGGTAACTACCCAGTAGCACGTGTACGGAGGTATCTACAATGATCGCGGGCCTGGTCGCATAGCACGTGCCAACGAGAGCGGGTGAGCGGAAGGTCGGGGGTATTAGCCAGAGGGATAGCCGGAGCAATAGCCGGAGCGGAGGCTGGAGAAATAGCCGGAGAAATAGCCGGAGGAATAGCCGGAATAGCTGGAGGGATAGCCGGAACGGCGGGAGGAGTGGGGGTTTCCCTGACATCACCCCCCCTTGGAATACGGTGTCCTGACATATGGAGCGGATGGTCCTACTGCGCCTCTGGAAGGACAGCGAGTTGAAGGCAGTTGAGGCGATTCGGCGCGGGGTGTTGGGGTAGCGGCGGTAGTAGGCGTCGACAGTGTCTTTGGCGAAGACGTCGGAGTGCTTTACCCACTTATCATGCTCCGGACCGTAACCCTTCCCAGCGTACCGTGTACCAGAGGCTGCCGTATCGGACTCGCGCTTCCAGGATTCCGTCAACCTCCCACCTCTCGTCTCCGTCCCGCCGGAGGACGGGCGGTGGTTCGTCGTGCCGAGGGCGTCCCAGGAATGGGTCTGACTTCGCAAGCTCGAGCTTCACGACCGGGAAGACCGGGTGAAGCTGGGAGTAACACGGCGGAAGCTTGAGCTTGTACGCACCGTTGCCCACAACCTTCACAACCTTGAAGGGTCCGAGCCGTTTGTCTGAGAACTTGGGTGACAGACACATCGTTTTAATGTCGGAGGCATCCACCCAGAGCCGGTCTCCTACCTTGATCTCTGGCGCGGGCACGCGCCTGCGATCGTAGTACAGCTTGAACTCGTCTTTGGCCTTAACGAGGGCAGCTTTGGCTTCGGAGACTCCAGCGGTGATCCGGTCGCGGAACTCGTTGGCGGACTCGTTGGCAGAGTGCCTACCGTTTGACTCAAAACCCATCCGAGGAAGGTGGCCGGTGTCTGTCATGAACGGTACCTGCTGCGTCGAGGAGTGGATGTGGTTGTTGTAGGCAAACTCGGCTGCCGGTAGGAGCTCATCCCAGTCGTCCTGTTTGTAGCTTGTGAAGATACGGACAAATTGTTCGAGTTCCTGGTTGACGTGTTCGGTCTGGCCGTCAGTCTGCGGATGGTAAACGGTGGAGGTAGCGGGTTCAATACCAATGAGGCGCCACAGTTCGCGGGTGAACTCGGCGATGAACTGCAGACCACGATCAGAAATGTACTTCCGGGGGCTTCTGTGGTGCCTCCAGACGTTCCGGTAATACAACCGGGCAGCTCTGACAGCGCCGAGGCCGGTGTGGCACTCGTTGAAGTGGGCTCGCTTACCGAGGACATCGACCACAACCATGACCGCGTCAAACCCGTGGGCTTCTCGAAGCTCGACAATAAAGTCCACCGAGACGGTGTCCCAGCACTCGTCCGGAATCTCGGTCGGATGAAGCTCACCGTGGGGAAGTCGCCGGAGCGCCTTCGTTCGGTTGCACGCATCGCAGGCTCCGACGTACTGGCCGACGTGTTGGGACAACTGGGGCCACCAGTAGTTCCGGGAGATCAACTCCAACGTCTTGAAGCGGCCAGCATGTCCGGCGACACGCGTGTCATGGTGCTGCTCCATAATCCGGCGACGGAGGTCCTTATTCTGCGGCACGACGATCTTGCCGCGGAACAGGAGGAGACCGTCCGAGATGTGCCATTCGGCCGAGCAGGGGGAAGGAGCCTTCCAATTTCTGAGGAGCTGCTGGGTGACAAGCGCCACGGGGTCCTCGAGCTCCGGCTCAGTCGCGAACGCCTTCCGGACATCACAAAGGAGAGGAATTTCGGGTCTGCCGACTGCAATCCCCTCCATGGCACGAACCCGGAAGAGCTCCGGCCTAAGGAGCGTAACATCCGAGTTCTCCGAGCCGGCTCCATGGTCCGGAGGGCGTGAGAGCACGTGCGGACGTCCCCTAAGGTGTCCAGGCTGATGGAACAAGGCGAAGTCGAACCGGGACAGGTACAGGGACCACCTGGCCTGCCTCCGGTTCAGCTTCTGCGACTTCTGGAAGTACTCCAAGTTCTTGTGGTCCGTCCAGATCTCGACTGGGTGCTGTGCGCCTTCGAGGAAGTGCCGCCACTCCTCTAGGGCTCGGACGATTGCAAGCATCTCCTTGTCGTGGATCACGTAGTTCCGTTGGACGTCATTCAAGCTCTTGGAGTAGAAGGCAACGGGGCGCCACTTCCCGTCGGTCCCCTGCTGGGACAGAACCGCTCCGGTCACCCGGTCGGAGCTGTCCGCCTCTAGCCGGTACGACCGGGACTCATCCGGAAGGACCAAGACAGGCTCCGCAGTCACCGCGTCCTTGAGGGCTTGGAACGCGGCAGCTGAGGCAGGGGTCCAGGTCCAGGCCACGCCCTTCTTCGTCAGGTCGAAAAGCGGCCGGGCAATGTCCGAGAACGCCCGGATAAACCTCCAGTAGAAGTTCGTGAAGCCGAGGAACTGCTGCACGTCCTTCTTGTTCTCGGGCCCGGGCCACGAGGCAACGCCGGCGACCTTCACAGGGTCCATCTCGACGTGGTTGTGCGAGATGATGACGCCGAGGTACTCAATTCTCGACTTCTCGAACTCGCACTTCTCCAGTCGGAGGAAAAGGCGGTGCTCGCGAAGCTGCCGGAGCACCTCTCGGACGATTTCGCGGTGACGGGCGAGGTCGGAATGCGTGATGAGGATGTTGTCTAGGTAGACCATAACGTCCCCGGAGAGGATGAGGTCCTGGAAAATGTCATTCATCATCGTCTGGAACGTAGCCGAGGAGTTGGTAAGGCCAAAGTACATCACCAGCGGCTCAAAGAGCCCCCGGTTCGTACGGAACGCGGCCTTCCATTCGTCGCCTTCCCGGATCTGGACGTTGTTGAAACCCCACCGGACGTCGAGTTTTGTGAAGAACCGGGCTCCCTTCAAACGGCTAATAAGATCGTTGATCAGAGGGAGCGGGTACTGGTTTTTCACGGTCATCACGTTGAGTGCCCGGTAGTCCTGGACGAACCAGAGGGCCCCGTTGTCCTTCTTCTTAATGAAGAAGACCAGAGACGCCATCGGCGACTTGGACAGACGGATGCGGCCAGTGCTTTACCCTTCCGCAATGAAGGCATCGAGCTCCTTCTGTTCGAGCGGGGAGATCGGGTAGATCTTGCAGTTGGCCAGTTTCGCATCCGGGACGAGTTCGATAGCGTGGTCCCATGCTCGCTTCTCCAGCAAGGAGTCGAAGGACTCCTTGTTGAAGATGTCCGAGAAGTCCGCAGCCCAGGGCGGAACATCGGTTCCGGTGGGCGCAGAGTTCCGGGAGTAGGCCTCCACGAGGCGCTGCGAGATGGTGCTGCCGGCGCGAATCTCTTCGGCAGGGGCAAACACAGTGTACAAAATGCGATCACCCTCTTCGAGGTCGTCCTCTCCGTCATCATCGTCCTCCGAGTCCGGACACAGCTCTGGCAAGTCACCGTCGTCGGCCGGGTCGTACCCATCATCTCCATGCCACTCCTCAGAGTCGACGGCACAGATAGACGGAGTTGAACCTTCACGCAGCTGCCGGAGGATCGAGGCGGCGAGTTTTTTGTTCCTCCGGACGGCCCGCAACTCATCCCGGCAGGTGCAGCATCCGGTCGGGCAACGTGTCATTCGAACCTCCTTGGTCTCCCAGTCAATCTCCGGATTGTGTTTCTGGAGCCAGGAGTAACCGAGGATGACGTGCTGCTTCCCGAGTCGGGTTACGGTGAGCTGGATACACTCGGAGTGCCCCTTGTAATCGACCACCATATCGACTACACCGGTGATGCCGCCCGCTTGGTTCGGGCTGCCATCCACGTTGAGAACTGGGATAGCCTGCGAGAGAGGCCGGACCGGAAGGTTACGGGAGATGACGTACTCCGAGTCAATGAAGTCTCCGGTCGCTCTGCAATCGACCAGAGCCTTCACTGACATTCGGGCGGCAGTCTCTACAGACTGCAGATCCAACGGGATGTGCAAGGAGTTTTGGCCTTTGACAGAGTCGATGACGTACTGCCGGGGAAGTCGCCATTCCCACTTCGGGCAGTGAACGCGCCGAAGCGAGCCTGTCCTCGCTCCTGGCTCGGGGACAGGGGCCTCCGTTACTGCCCTCGTTCCCGGCTCGGGGGCAGTGCGGGTCTCCGTCTCTAGGACGAAAGGAAAAGTCTCCGTCACTCGGACGGAAACTGAGACGGGGGGTACGCCTCTCGCTGCTACCTCTGAATCCACCTCATGTGCTCAGGATAACCTATTAAACCTGGGGCTCATTCCAAGGGTTCAATACATTATTCCTGGGGTAGCCAAAGGGGGTATTCCGGGTGATATCGGACTCACTCGGGTACTGTGGGTGCCTTCCCTATGCCGATGGGCATCATCCGGCATTGGTCGGCACTTGCAGGAGTGTTCCCACGCCTCTGGTAACCCTCAAATAATCAATAATCAGGTGCGTATGAAAGGAAATAACCAATAAATACACTATATTTGCTCGAAACAATAGTAAAATAGCCCTTGGCTTGCTACCGGCTCGGGCCTACATTGGAAATAAGCGCCCAACAAGCGCCCACAGCAAAATGGCCAAATAAAATCGCCCTGCACCAGCATAGGCTGGAAAAACAGGGGATAGCCCTCGATCCTCCCCACCCTGGGCCGCGTGTCGAAGAACGTCGCGAAAACCCGCAAAAATCCACCACAAAAAGCCAAAAACACGTCCACACCTACACGTCATCCACCTCCCCACCCATGATGAGCTCTTCATTGCTTTCTACCTCACCAGCTTCCTCGGAGCCATCCCCCTCTTCCGCTGCGGCCAACAGCCGCTCGTCATCATCCCCATCGCTCTCGTCCAGATCCACATCCCACCCTCCACCCCTTCTCGTCGCTTCCGCCAGCGGGTCCACAATTCCCACCCTGGGCCTTTTCTTTCCCCGCGCTACCCTCGGTGCTGTCTCCGTCGTCCTTGCCCGCGCTGCTATATCCGAAAAGAGAGCCTCCTGCTTTAAAGCATAGGCAATCATTCCCTGCGCGTACGCCCCATCCAGCGTCGACACCCTTCCACGCACAGCATCCGCCCTCCCAGCCCACATAGCAGCCTCAAACTCCAACGACAGCGGGAGGCGACGAAATTCCTCTTTGAGAAGCCGCACTTCTTCATCCCACCTCCGAGACCGTGCGTAGGTCTTGGCCCACTCGATTCGCAGTGCTGCCCAGAAGCATCAGCCTTCTACGCAGGGAAATAAAACAAAGAAACCTCACCGTCTTCGAGTGCTGCGTCCGTCCCCGTCATACCCGCCGCCGTCCAAATCCATGACACTTCCCTTCGACTCTCTGTCCCCCTTTCCCCTGCATCTTCCCCTGCATCGTCCTCCTCCTCGCTCGCCTCCTGCGCCCACGCCGGCACCTCCACCCCGTGATCCAGAAGTTCTTGAAACTTTCTCTTGTGCCTCTCTTTCGCATGCGCCCGTCGTTTCTCCTTCCTCCGTACATCCTCCGCATCCTCCATGCATCTAATATCCGCCTTTCTCAATTTTTTCCACCCCACCGCCCCCTCGATCCCGCCCGTCATCGCGAATAGTGCATCCCATGCCGACTGATACCTCTCGGAGTGGAGTCGAATCTTCAGTTCGTTGCGACCGACGATCGTGCGAGCTCGAGTAGTCGCCCCCTGCCCCCGAGAGTGCAGGCGCTTGTAGTTTAGGAACCGTGTTTTGATAACGAGCTGGTTCCTCAGTTTTACGAGCGCGCCGCGGCACTGGGCATCATGCAGGAGGAACTCCATCTCCCAAAGCCCCTCGCTGCATCCGCCGTTCGCGCGTTCCGCCTCCGAAAGTGCGGAAGGCAAAAACAATGGCTCATTCTCGGGCAGCTCCTCTGCCGGAGCCTCCCGCTTCTCCAACGCGACGATTGATGCCGGCGAGTACGTGTCCTGCAGCTTCCGCAGTCGAGCAACTCGCCGGATGAGCTTGGTGCAAAGCACCCCCATGTCGATCTGCTGGGTAGTGGTCTTCGCCTTCTTCAGCTCCGCTTGGACGCGTACTTCCCGCCTAAAATCCCCATCGCACTCAAAACACGACCAAAAGCATCGAAGAAGCAAGACACGTACTGCTCCTCCTCCACCTGCAAGCACTCCATCATGAACGCGCTCGGCGTCACTTTGTGCTTCGCTGGCAGGCCCAGCTTTGCCGCCTCCTCCTCCTCTTGCTGGAATTGCAGTCGCACCTGCATTTCCGTAAGCCCTACATCAAACTCCGTTAAGTGCCATCTCTGCTTGCTTTCCTATTTACATACCGTGTACTACCGCCTCGTAAGGATTTTTCTTCTTTGGATCCTCCTCGTAGTTGTGGACCATTTGTTTCCACACCTCAACACGATCTTTCTGCTGTTCAGAGAACTGCTCGAGGGCCTCCCTTTGGATCGCTTGCTGCTCGAGCGCATTGTCAAGCCTCCAACGAAGAGTATCTGCTGTCGCCAATCCCAAATCAGTAATCTGCGGCGATACCCTTTGTCAAGAAACACTCACCGAGGGAGATCAGCTTCATCCAGTTCCAAAACGACCAGTGGTCGTCGATCGCGTCATGACGCGCTCCTGGGCCCATGATTCGCGTGCTGCTCGCAATCCCTCCAACGTTCGCCCATGGCCTCTCAATCCCTTCACCGTCCGTCTGACCGCTGCCCGGGATCAGATTCAGCGAGAATAAGATTGTGCATGCGATGGTGTGGGCATGGATGTGCATCTTTGGGATCACGAATACCAGCCAAGGCAGAATCAGGATGCACTGCACCAACTCGGGTAGGAGGATGAGCCGCTCGAACAAAAACACGGACCACTGGCAAACAATATCGTAGGATATCGATTTGCGTAGTAGGGGGTCGTGGTGCCGCAGAATGGATCCAAATATGTAGTCCATATTCGCATAACTAAGCCTGGTTAGCTGGATTTTTGGACATTAAAGCGAGAAGTACATACCGCTCGCCCTTCTGCAGATCTCCGACACCATTCAGCTGGATGAACTCGTGGCGAGCGCAAACCCCCATCCCAACGCCGGTCGTGCTATACCCGCGCGAGAACTTGGTATTCGCATAGTCGAGGGCAGCCAATCCACTGCAAGTACTCATCTAGGACAAGCATTAGTATGAGACAGCGTCGCCGCGGCATACGCACCTCTTTCTGGTCAGTCACTCCGAGCAGATACTCCCGGTACGGCACGTTCTCCAACATGTAAGACATCCCGGTCCCCAACCCCGGGTCCTTCAGCTCGCTCGAAACGAGCCCACGTTTCAACCGGAAACACACATCGAGGGCAAGGAAAAGAGTATAAATGAATCTAATGAAATGAATCAGGCCTGCGTTGTTTTTGAAGAGACGGCAAATACACACCTGTCCTCCTTCGACGCTTTGTCCCAGTCCTTCGGCAGGTTGATGCCAGGCCGCGGACATGCTGGGCAACGAATCACCAGCTCCCCCGGCTTGGTTGCCTCTGCACCGCCTGCATCGTGCCCTCGCCCGCCACACTTCAAACTCATCACATGCCTGTATTTGCGACAGATGCGTATGAATACTTGGTAGCGGTCCGGCGGCTTCGTTCCATCATTGCGCGTCAACTTGACGAGGGACTGGTAATAGTCGTACATTGTCACTTTCGCTTGAAGGCTCGCGACGTGGAATTGCTCCAAGGCGGCGAACATCATGCAAGTCTGGGGGCAGTCCTCAGACGCGGGAAACCAGCCCCCACGCAGAAGCTGGGTGTTGTGCGACCCCGCCCTCGCTCGGTTCTCGCATCCGGGCCCGCAGTAATCAACGTCCACCTCGTGAATCGAGTTGTGGTGGAGAACGACGAATCCCTCTCTTCCGCGTTCAGGATTTACGCAGTACTCGCCCGGAGGGTGGCCAAACTGCACCCTCAATCCTAGGGCCTGCAACGACGTCCGCAAAAACCTGGAGCCATCCCATGCCTAAATCGTCAGTCAGTTATTGCCTTTTTCATTTCCAAGCACTCACATCGATTAAATGCAGGGGATGCTCCAAATGGCGCTTAACGCAACACTGTTGGCAGAAAAGGAGTGCACCCTTGCACTCACGGCACCTGTACCCCGGCCGTCGTTCGGGATTTTGGCACCCAGGACACAGAGTGCTGCTTGCGTCTCCGCATCCATCGTGACGCAAAAACTCGAGCACATAGCGATCGCGGGAGCTGTGCTTCCAGTTGTAAAGGGTTGTATCCTTCCCAAAAGACCAAATGCGTGAGTTCGTACCCCCAAAACAAAGGTGCATGGTCCGTACCGAAAAAATTCCCTTATGCGGGCGCGGGAACTTGGGCAGCGCCATCTGAGGTGGATCATCGGCCTCGTAGTCGAACGTGTTATCATGGAACATCTCGTAGTGCTCTTGAGATGTATCTGGGTTTGTCATGGTGCCTCCAAGTTTTCGGGGAGCTGACAGCGCGTCCAAGTGTTGGTGAGCTTCCGCCACACGGGCATTCTTGACGGGTGATGGAGGCTCTATGGGGACAACCTCGCGGTATATCCTGCGTGAGTCCTCAGAAACGCGGTCCACGTAGGTGTTGATTGGTCGGAGCGGGGCGTCGGCCATAAAAACATCGCCTGAAAAGGTGTGGGTGGAGACAGAGGTGGAGGCTGAGCCTGGCCCCGAAACTATTTCGAGGTGTCTCCCGCGGATGTGCTTGACACGGGTCTTGCATCGAGTGGACATGGCGTGATTCTGTGTGGTGGGAGGCACGGGACATGGCTCCCTGTTAACGTGTTAACGCGTTAACCGCCGTTAATGCGTTAACGCGTTAATGTTGATCGCGTGTGTGTATGTTGTGGGCGCTTATCCAAGTGGCACCTACCCGATTCGGCTCTCACCTCCTTCCCCTTTCATTGCCTGTGCCATGCAAGGTGAGCGGTGTCTTCTCCTTTTTCCTTCTTTATTTTGGTGTTGTGCGTAGTGAGAGGCTGTTTGAGACCACTCGCTTGCCACCATACTAAGTACGCGTGCCCGTCTTTGGGAATGCTGAACTGTGCGTGGCAGCAATTTTGGTTCTTATACTTCCATCTCATCCAACGCGTTGATGCGTTTCCTTCGTGTTTCTTTCGTGTTTTCCTTCCCTTTCTTTCTTTCTTTCTTTCTTTTGATTTTACTTTTACTTTTTCTTTCTTTATTTTGGTGTTGTGCGTAGTGAGAGGCTGCTTGAGACCACTCGCTTGCCACCGTACTAAGTACGCGCGCCCGTCTTTGGGAATGCTGAACTGTGCGTGGCAGCAATTTTGGTTCTTATACTTCCATCTCATCCAACGCGTTGATGCGTTTCCTTCGTGTTTCTTTCGTGTTTTCCTTCCCTTTCTTTCTTTCTTTCTTTCTTTTGATTTTACTTTTACTTTTTCTTTCTTTATTTTGGTGTTGTGCGTAGTGAGAGGCTGCTTGAGACCACTCGCTTGCCACCGTACTAAGTACGCGCGCCCGTCTTTGGGAATGCCGAACTGTGCGTGGCAGCAATTTTGGTTCTTATACTTCCATCTCATCCAACGCATTGATGTGTTTCTTTCGCGTTTCTTTCGTGTTTTCCTTCCCTTTCGAGCTTTCTTTCTTTCTTTTGATTTTACTTTTACTTTTTCTTTCTTTATTTTGGTGTTGTGCGTAGTGAGAGGCTGTTTGAGACCACTCACTTGCCACCGTACTAAGTACGCGCGCCCGTCTTTGGGAATGCCGAACTGTGCGTGGCAGCAATTTTGGTTCTTATACTTCCATCTCATCCAACACGTTGATGCGTTTCTTTCGTGTTTCTTTCGTGTTTTCCTTCCCTTTCGAGCTTTCTTTCTTTCTTTTGATTTTTCTTTTACTTTTTCTTTTCGAAACGCACGAAACTTACGAAACTAACTCAATCCATTATCACAGGTCGCTCCCTCCGCAATGGCAAAAAGTACGCCGAGTTCTGCGAGAACGCAGACCTCCGTGACATGATCTCCTGTCACGCTGCAGGTCCACAGGAAGCCGGCGACGACGATAGCGATGGGAAGAGCGACCTCACCGATCTTGAGAGCGACAATGACGCAACCCCCGCGCCACCCTTGACCCAACCGGGGCCTCGCCTCAGCCGAACCAGTGCTGGTCGGAAAACCACCGCTCTCCGCCCCGAACGACCCACCCTTCGTGCAGCTCGTGCAAGGTGGGAACAGCCCCCGCCACCCAATTCGACCCCACCACCTGTGCCGTCAACGTCCACACGCTCCTCTCCTCAGGCCCCAGTCATGTCCGAGGATGCTCGCAAGATGAAGCCCCCACTGGCTTCGTTCACAACGTCATCCACACGATCGTTTTGACCGGGCTTCTCGCCCAGAAGCCGTTTCAAAGGCTAGCTGGGTTCACAAACGGTGCGTTCTCTATGATCTGATTTTCTTTTACTCAATACACGGCCGCGGGGATATTCCGATTTGTCGACAACGGATTTCGCAACGACGTGTCAGTTAACGAGAGCGGGCTGACTGCCGCCGAACAGCAGGAGCGGATAGAGGCACGCAGGACGCGATGGGTTGAGGGTCTGAAAATGTACCCCCGTTGGAAATTCACTTACGAGTAGAGTAGAAGTAGTAATCTATATAATCCAGTACGAGCTTACTCCTAATTGAAACCATCTGCTTGCATTACCGTTTCTGAGTGAATTGAGCCCAGAGTAATTGCAGGAAAATCAAAAGTGGTGCTCAATCAGCCTTGGGCGACAGGCGTATCACGCACTTGTTACGGGTGTATCACGAAATTGCTACGCTGATCTTTTCGCCATTCCACCAAACTTGCTGCTCACTGGGACAAAATTGAAGAGGCAGAAGTGTTTGGATTTCCTTCTTTCCATATATATATTTTTTCCAGATTTTTACGGGAAAGTATTGCAGTTGGGCAACTCGACGCAATAGACTCGGCTCATCTGTCCTGATTTGTCCGAAATCTCAGACCTCAACCACTACCATGGCCACCCGAAGTTCGTCGATCGGCAGCAAAACTGCTAATAACCCTTGGTATACTTCCCCCATGGCATTCCAGCTTCATTCAAGTCCAACCTGACGCCGCTGCAGCCAGCAGGCGTCCCAGCAGCCGACTGGCAAAAAGCCAAGGTCTGCGGCCACAATGGTCGCCCGGGCACAGGCGTCTGCACGCTATCGCCAGAGGTATTTCCAAACCCTCTCCTGCAATCATCCACATTTATTTGGCCCTGAGGAACCTTGATGAGGAGCGGGAAAAAGGGAGAGCACGGATGGCCCGGTGCGTCATGTCATTTCCTCTCGTCCCACCTCTCAAGCTGTTAGCCACAGTCATCGGGAGAAGATTCTGGAGCAAGGGGAGCAGGCCGAGGAGTTTCGAGCGCGTGCTCGTGAGGCGAGCCGCCGTTTTCGCCAGAAGTATTACCCTCCGCCATTGCGCCTCCCTTAACTGACCATGCCTCAGAAAGGCGAAAAATCTTGCACATCGCCAGCGCATTCTTCGTTTGGAGTATGTTTCACATCTATTCACTGCCATGCATGGCACTACTCATAATACTCATTCTATTCTTGCAGGGCCTACGGAAAGAAGCACGGACCCCGCGCTTGGCTCGAACATCGAAAATTACTGGACGAGCGCCGCGCAGACGCCGAGGCAGTTGCCGAATACCGTCGCATCGAGGCTGACCTCGACGCCGCGTACGGTCCCAACCGCGAGAAGTAGGTAGATCTGTCGTCACTCATCATAGAACAAGTTGTATTTCGCCGCACTGTCTCTCAAATGAACGAATCTCTTTCTGTTCCGTCATTCAAACGAAGGAAGAAAATAATGTGCACGAAGCAAGCAAGTGTATTCAGAATCTAAGACTACGTGGAATCTGAATCAGAGCCTGGATTTGGCCAGGCGAAGCGGCTGTGAAGAATTGTGTGAGTGAGGGCAACACAGCGAGTCGACCAGGGGATTCCATACCGCTATCTCGTGGGGCGGGTCTCGGCGACGACCCGGCGGCATGGCGCACTGGCTGGCAGGCGCGAGGTCAAGCCAAAAGTGTTCCACGGATTCCCCGTTGTACTGCGCGACTTGCTGGAGTTTTCGGCTGTGGAAGGGCAAGAAATTAAAGGCGAATGCGTCGAAAGGAATGGACTCACAACCCAGTGCAAGACATGTCGCACGATGCGACGCTCGAGAGGTTAGTGGGAGAAGACATAGCGTGATTCGGTCATGTATGTCACACTTCGGGCCAAAAGGCGCCTACTCTGATGCCTCCCAACGGAACACCTCATTGTCGTCCTCGTTACTGGCCTGAAAAAGGCCACGAAAATCCTCAAGCGTTCTGTGCCCAAGGCAAGAAGATATATGTGGTGACCAATGGCACCACATGCGGAATATTCTCCAGCGAGTAAGCCACCTTTTTTCAGTTGCCCGCTATCTTTACTGAGATTGGGGCAGGGCCAGGGCCAGGAAACAGGTGGAGGGCGTCTCAAGAGGCCGCTGGCGTGCAGCTAAAAGCTGGGATGCTGCCGTTGGGTTATGGAACGAAGCCTGCGACGCGTTCCATGAGGACGGGTGTCCCAACCCAGCTTCGGCTACGCCGTCAGCACCAACTTCGACGCGCCAGCAGATGCAGGCTATTACAATCACCCCCTTACAGGCCGCCACAGGCTCACCTCGGCAGACGATCTTCTCCACGGGCGAACCCGACATACATTGCAAGGCGCGGAAGATAAGCGCATTCGAGGCCGGTTTTCGGATGGGGGAGGCGTCAGCGGCTCGGTCCCCTCCTTCATCACCCATGCGTGCGACTTCTCGCTCACCGAAGAAGGCGCGTGCCCCCGCCAGCCCTCTGGATTTGATGGACCCTGTCGAGGCCTTTTCGAGGATGGGGGTCGAGGATCCCTGCGCCACGGTCCGTCCCCCAAAGCAGTGGGCAATCGCTGGCGTGAACCAATTCTTCGCCGAGAGGTAAGCCGTCCCACACTTCAGATTACCGTCGACTGAACGCGTACTCGCAGGATCGACGCAATTGATCATATATTGACGCAGCACCTCGGGCAGGCGGACCTCAAGAGTTCCCGAAATGTCAAGAAATTGCAGGCTTTCATCCGCCGTCAACCATATATACGGACGGCCGACGATCCTTACTCTTCAGGAGATGAGTAGTGGCGCCGCCGTTTTCATTGTATGTTTCTTGCTAGGCCTTCTTCTCACATTCCCAAAATTTGGAAACTGTCGTACCCAATTGAATGAATTTTTTTTTCACGCGTGTGACAAGGGCTGAGCGTTAACTAAGAGGGAATTCGGAATCTTTCACAGGAATCAAGGGTGTTCGCCATCTGAAATCCCCCACTGAGCATTGCCAGGAGCATCCCAGCCACACTCCGAACCCCAGCCACTCGACAACGAGCCCCAGACACCGATCGGCAACGCCGAGGCTGACGAGTCGGGCGGGAGTTCAACACTTTTTTGGAGGTTGTGTTGTGCCTGCCGGGCCCGCTCAGCCTGCTGCCACTCAAACTCTTGCTGCCGCTCACCGCGGCGCGCCAGGTAGTAGTTGCGAGCGCGCCGCCGGTTTTCTGCGCGCTGGGTTTTTTGTCGGCGAAGAATACAGAATTCTGTCAGGGCTGGATGTAGTCAGTCGAGGCAAAGACCGCAGAAAAAAAAACAAAAGAGAGAACACGTACATTCAGTCGCGCGACACTTGTCCCACAGCCAAGCGTCGGTCAAGTCCTGGCGTTCTCTTTCCTCGTGGCCTTCACGAACCCAGGATAACGCGCGCTCAACAGCAGCGATACGTGCGGCAATGAAGTCAGGGCTGCGGTCGGACTCGGACTCGGAGGGGATGGACGAGACAGGCATTGTGATGTTTGTGAATGTATCTCACGCAATAACGCGTTATATCACGCACTGACGTGACATTTTTTGCCTCCATGGCCACTGGTGCACCTAAAAAACGCGGAGCCCAAAGCGACTTCCAAGGCCAGCGGGCCGATTTTCTTGAAGGATGGGTGTTGGCCTACGCAGACGCGTCGCGGAAGAAGACCACGCAGCCGATGTGGGACTGCTTGTTTGCCCAGTACTGGATGAACTTCAATTGGCGTTCCCCGGTGACCGAGTCGATTCAGACAGCGGTTTTCATCAACACCGACGACTCCTGGGTGCTCCCGATTTTTGAGCCCGAAAGCCTCACTACCGACGAGCAGAAAGAAAAGACAAAAATAGTGCAGGCCACCCAGAAGGTTAGTTCACGCGTCTGAGCCGTGTTTTCCATTGAGTTTTGCAGTTCTTGGTTCTTGTGTCTGTGTGGATGGCCAGCTAACATGTTTGTCACAGAAAATCAAATCATGGTTTAATCATAAACGGACTTCGATGGGTCTCGCGAATCCTTGGCCCAAGCTGCTCAAGAATCTTCGCGTGCCCAATGGCCCTGCGCCAAAACGCATCGCAGACCATCAATTCTACATGCACCACCCAGATTTCCGGGCCAAGATCGCGAGCGAGTACGCCGAAAATTTTTCGAATACACCCAAGAGCGAGTGCCTCAAGGTGAGGTGTCAAATCGCGCGTGACTTCTTCGACCAGGAAAGCGATGAGGTCAAGGCGCGTATTCGAGCTGAGGCGACTGCCGAGCATGAACAGTTGCTTGAGGCGCACAACAGCGCAGCCGAGGGCCTTCCATCCATCAACAAAGAGGAGCGTGTCTTGTAAGTGGATGAGTGATGCAAGGCGTCTTTGTTTTGTTGATGCGCATTTGGTCGGTAGGGCGCGAGACCGTTTTGCGTCGGTCGTGACGCCACTGCTGGCTATGATGTCCGAGTATACGGGCTACCACTTGACGCTGCTGGCAGGCCGCGTTGAGACAGAGCCGAAAGTAGATGTCCATGTTGTCGGGTAGGCAATGCCATTACATTTCCCCTAACGTACGACTTACTGATTTACCGCAGGCTGCACTCGGGGAAAACCTGGGGAACCGAGGGAAAGACGTTCCCAGACTGGGACGAGCGGGTCTACGGGTCGACATTGCAAGGCTTCTCTCGTTTTATATGGGCGGCTTGTAAGTGAAGTGATGATTCTAGGAAATAAGTGACAAACCTAACGGGGCACTTCGTATATACAGATGAGAGCGAGCTGGCGGCAACGAGGTCAGGCGAAAGCACGGTCCCCACGGTCCCACCCGCACCCGCCGCACCTGCCGCACCCGCCGCACCTGCCGCACCCGCCGCACCTGCCGCACCCGCCGCACCCGCCACACCTGCTACATCCGATGGCTCTGCATCTACTGCACCCGATGTCCCAATCGCACGTCCCTCAACCCCGCCGCCAAGAGATATGGAGGTGGATCAAGAAAGGCAAGAGCGTGAGGAAGTGGACTGCGCGCGCCCTGCAACCCCCGAGCACGACCCGTTCGAGGGCGTGGAAGTCAGCTCGCCCCTTCGCCGCAAGATAATGAAAGAAGCACGGACTCCCGCTGACGTCACTGTTGCGGTGTGGCGGCTCGAGCGTCTGAGCGCGTACGAGCTGTCGCGGGAGAATAACGTAGCGAAAAACCGCGAGATGCTTGTGGCATTGGGGCTAGACAAGTCCTTCGATGAGATCATGGGAGCGGCGAAGAGGAAAGGGGACGAAAAAAAGAAAGGGGGACGGGCCAAGCGTTCGCGAAGGGAGGAGGAGGAGGAGAGGGAGAATAGCGGGGAGAGCGATGAAGAGGAGGGAGAGGGAGAAGAGGAAGAAGAGGACGCACCACCGGTGCCCCGTCCCGCACGAGCGCAGCGCGCGAAACCTGCCGTGAAAGCGCCCGTCGTGAAGGACTGGGTGAAGAAGGCGGAGAAGCTGCTGGCAGCGGAGTCCTTTGGGCCCGCATGGATAGCGCTGGTCGCAGAGTGGCGACTGCATGAAGAGCAGACGGGCTTCGCAACTTCGGTAAGATTCTTACTTCATTGATCGGAATCGGGGCTGAGTTTCCTTTGTTTTTGGGCGTCTCTTGCAGACGAAAAGCCATTCCGCAAAGGCCCGGCCAGCACAGGTGGGGGCGTGGGTTCAGCGGGCGAGAGCTGGCACGCCCGAGATCAAAGACGTCGACGCATTTGCGCGGCAAGTCCGAGTGTGGTGGCAGGATATTAATCCGGCCTGACGGAAGCTTTCCTTGCCGATGGCGAAGAAAACGGGCCCCTGGACCTTCATGGATGTGCCGGGCCAAAACGGCTTCCTCAACGTCTTGATTTGCCTTAAGTGGTGGAGAGAGAGGATCGACAAGGAGTCAGAAGAGTGGAAAGATATGCTGGAGGACGTTTCGTGGGTCCTGCGCCAGATGAACAGGTGATTGCGACGTTTGGTGACTCTGGGATTGATTGAAAGCTGACGGCATTCACAGAGCTGCAACTGGGGATAAACCAACCACTGGCACCACTTCCGATGTGCGAATGCCCGATGCGCCTGTCGACGCCAGCAGCGACGCCTGCTCCAACGCGAATGGACTGGCCAATGGCAACGCACCGGCCAATGCCGACGAGGAGGGCGCCAACGCTGCCGGAAACCTGCCCGCCGCTGTTGTTGCGGGAACGAGTGCACCAACCGGCACCGACGTGCCCGCTGCCATCGCCGCTGTCACCGCCGCTACGAGGCCCGGACCGCGTCCGGCTTACCGGAAAACAATGCATGGACCTAGGGAAACGATTGGGCAAAGTGCAGGCCCAGGACCAGGGCAGGCTGTGGCAGTCGGTGGCCCCGAAGCAGGGACGCGCGACGCTGTCGCGTCGGGTGATGCGGCTGTTGCGAGCAGCGTCGCGGGCGCGGATATGGGAGAGAGTGCGGGTGCCGCGATGCTCCCTGCTTCCTCGGTTGCCAATCCCATCGATGCGGCTGCTGGTGCAGCGGCGGCAACCGAAGCGCGCAAGCGTGCCACGCTGGAATGCCAGGGCCTGTCCGCCAAGGAGATCGATGAGATAATGGATGATCTGGATGCTGAGGAGGATGGGATGGATATCGAGGACGATCGGGTGGATACGCAGATGGAGGGGTAGGTAGGAAGGAGGGGATTTGGAGGAGGAGATTCGGGAATGCGAAAAAGCGCATGCGCGGACTGGGGAAGGTGGGGAGGTGGGGAACAGACGGTAGGCATTAGGCAGCCTATGCCCGCGTGGCCAAAAGGCCCCAAACGCGCGCAAAGAGCGGTGGTTTTGCCCCTATTTTTATGTATTTGATGCTTTCTTGATGGGCCGGCAACAGCCGAAAATATAAGCCCTTTTTTATTTAAATTATCGACCATTTATTCGGTGTATTTGGACCACCGGCAGCCTGCCGAGAGTGCAATCAGCCGGTAAGAATGGCCGTGGCATGCCTGATATAAGCATATGTGGCTATACGGCAAGTCCCCAGAGATAATGTATTGAACCCTTGGAATGAGCCCCAGGTTTAATAGGTTAATCTGACCATATGAGCTGCTGAATCAAATGAATTGTCACTATCTGAATACAGGAGGGCGTAGCGATTTGGGGACGCGACCGAGGGCGCACCGCTCACTCGGCCGAATGGGGAAAACCCGCTGGGTCCGTCTCTTCTCCGTTTTTCGACTCGGCCGGAAGCGAGGCGGAGGTGGAAAGACAGGCAAACAGCTCGTCGAGGAGGTCATCTCCTAGTTGACGAACGACCTCGTCGAGAACGTCCGTATGCTGAACGTCGGAGGTGACGGGGCATTCGCAGGCGAGGTGTCCGGCGGCGCCGCACCGGAAACAGGTGCGTGGGAATGTGCGCGTCCGGGCTCGGTCAACGTCCATTGGAACAACCGCTGGAAGAACAGGCGCTGGGAGCGGAGTGAACGAGACTGGAGCACGCACGGAAACCGGAGCTGGAGCCGGAGCCGGAAACACGCCTACAGTGCGCGGCCGTGGGAAAGCAGCCGGAAGCCGCGCCGGAGGATTTCCGGTCGGAGCACGGGCAAAGGCCTCGTATTGGCGGAAAGCGCATACACGCCAGCCATCGTAGTCGGTGAGGTCGGGGGCTGTTCCGGACATAGTAATCCCGACGTTGATCTTCGGATCGAGGCTGGAACGGTACTTGGTGACCTGGACGAGGGCGTCCGAGTAACCAGCCGTCACGGTCAGTTCCTCAAAGTCGTCCGTGTACTAGTAGATGTCGCGGGGGCCTTGGAAGTACGAGCGGGACTCGAGCTTGGTGAGGGCTTGGTCCTGCTCATTCTCCTCTACGAACCGGAGGCGGAACTTGGCCTCGAACTTGGTCCAGGTGGGGAACGGAAATGGGTCAGCTGATGCGTGTCATTCTGCCCATCAAGCAGCCGCGCCCTTCGACATAAAGGACATGGCGAACCGGACGAGTTTTCCTGCGAGACGAACCCGTCCGCCATGAAAGCTTCTGGGACACTACATCCCGTAGGGGTTTTGCAAAATCCCAGCTTATTAACAAGACAGCGTTTTGCAAAAGCCCATGATAACTTTATCTATTCCCCAAAAGGGCTGCTTATACTTTATCTTTCGCCGTAGCTCATCATCCCCCGCCGCCTTGACCGTGGCTTTGTCCAAATTAGGCTGTAGGCCGTGCTGATCCCCCCCAAACGAAAATGCCGAACAAGCCGGAGCCGAAACCCTTGATTATATTGATAAATAAAATATAATACAGCGCGCCGGCACCCAAAAGCAGCTGAAAACATCCAGAAATCTTCATGCAAAATCAAGGGTATATCCACGGAAGGCAAGAGGTCCGAGCGCTAGAATCAGAATCAGCAAAAAAGATGGGAAAAAGGAAATAAAATAAATGCACCTAAATATCGTCGTACTGGTCCATGGAAGTGGATTGGAGGGCCAGTAGTGCGTCCATTTCAGCCCTCCGAAACGTCTCCTCCTCCGTACTCATCTCCCCCGGCATTTCTTCCGGTGCGGCCTCATCCGGGGCGGGATTGTCTTGGCGTGGTGCTGCGTCCTCCTCGTCTGCGCCATCCGAATCATCATTGTTACCCTGCTCATTGGCGGCTCCATCCCAAGCGTCTGCTTCATCCACCCCTGACGACTCAGACGACGCCACCGCTTCTGGCCCCGATATCCGGTCGGTCAGGCACCACCACAGCCGGCGAAAGCGCGTTGCGAGCATGCGCCGCAGGGCAGCCTGCCTCGCCGCGAACGCCATGGCGCCTTCGAGGTGCGTCCCAAGGTACGCAATTTTCCCCTGGTAGTGCCCTGGCGCCGCTCGGGCATCCCACACGCCTGCCTGCCACTCCAGGGTGCGCAGACAGCGCACCATCTCCTCCTGGAGGAGGAGGAGCTCCTCCCGCCACCGTTTCACGCGTGCATACGCCTTGCACCACTCCACCTTCACACCGTCATAAATCTCTTCCCCAAGGACGCCGCCCGCCTGTCCTCCCCCCTGCCAAATCCATGAAACCAGGCGGGTATTCTCCCCCAAACCTGGAACGCCCCTCACCTCCCCGTACTCGTTCTCGTGGGCCGCCTCCTTCCGTTTCCCTTTCATCGCTCGCTGCTTCCTTTTCTTCGCCTCCTCCTCATCCTCCATCATCCGCACGTCCCCCGGGTGAAGCGGGCGCCAATCTGCACTCCCTGCAATGGGGATGAGCGCGGGGTGCGCGAGGCGTGCTTGCCGGTAAGTCGCTGCGGACTTGTTAATCTTGCGCTGGTGGTTGTCGAGAAGCCCTCTCGAGCGGGTGGTTTGGTGCTGACGCCGTGAGTTGAGGTCCTTGTACGTATGGAGCCTCTTCTTCACAGCAAGGTCGTGCCGCATCTGGTCCAGGCTCTCCCCGCACTGGACATCGCGCAGCCGCGCTTCAGCCGCGGCAAGCCCCTCCACAGAAAGGGGTGGCAGGCGTTCGGCGGTCGAGAGGGCGGAGGGGAGCAAGAGGGGGATGCGCTCGGGCTCAACGGCGTCGACAGCGTCGCCAGCCGTTGCGAGGTGCTGGAGAGCGCCTGGCGAGTATTTACGCTGTAGAGCCCGTATTTTCTTGACCTGCCGTGACATTCGCGTGCGCCGAATGACGAAGTCCATGAGATCTTTCGTGGTAGGAGATCTGTTGGCTAAGAGGTCGGCTGCGAGCTCACGCCTGCGCCCAGCACGTTAGAAATCAGCAAAGAAGATTGAAAAAGGAAAGCTTGCGTACTGTTGGCCCTCGACTTCTAGCGCTAGCATCAAATACTCCGTCATGGTGCCCTCGGAAGCTTCACAAACAACGGCGGACGCGCGCTCTCTCTCTTGCTCCTCTCGCATGAGCTCCAGCTCTACTTCTCGCAACGTCTGGCCTGCGCCGCGTCAGCTGTGGACAGGAAGGTGACGTATAGACTCACACGTCTTTGGATGCTCGTAGGGGTTAACTGCCGACGCCCCGCTTTCGAAATCATCTACCAGCTTCCTCCAGACGGACACCTGCTCCTCCTGCTCCTGAATAAACTCCGAAAGGGCTGCCTGCTGCCGCCCTAGTTCTTTGCTGGCTTTCACAAACCGGTTGCGAAGCGTCATACCTAAGACTCAGGTCAGTACAGGCTTGATCGCTGACAAAAAAAATCACCGACCCATCCCCACCACTTTGTTCCAGTTCCAGAAATGCCAGAAGTCGTCCAGGGTGTCCTGGCGCGACCCTGGCCCCATCTCCCGTGTGCTCGCGCCCATTAGGCCGCTCGAAGACCAAATTCTTTCAATCCCTTCCATGTCGGCTTGCGCTGCGCCCAGCGTGAAGAGCAGGGAAAAGATTTCTTGACAAATCCTCAAATGCCCGAGTATGTGGAGCTTGGGGATGACGAACTTGATGATGTATCGCACGAGGTGGAATCACACCGCAGGCGGCAGTTTGAGGAGGCGCTCCTTGAGGTTTTTTGACCATTGACACATGATGTCGTACGATAGTAAAAAAAAAAAGAAGATTTTGGACGTGCTGCCAGGCGCTAGCAAAAATGAAGTCCATATTCCCATATCTGCGCAGACAATGTCAGCTCGCGGCCTGGAAATTAAGCCAAAGCGGCGCTCACTTTTCGCCTGCCTGCAAGTCGCCCACCCCGTTTTTAGCCACGATCTCGTGGCGGCCGCAGGTAACCATTCCGCACCCTGTCGCGCGGTAACCCTGTGAATATTTTGTGTTGGCATGGTCGAGGGCCGCCAGGCCCGTGCATGTGCTCATCTGTAAGCGTCCTCAGCCTCCTGCTCGCGCCGCTTGTGCTGCAACAAGGCTACGCACCTCCTGCTGTTGTCCCAGCATCTTGACGAACTCGCCGTAACCCTCGCTCCCCCCCCATTTTGTAAAATACGCCCATCCGTCTTGAATGCTTGGGTCCGCCGACCAGCTCGAGATATTCTTGCCCTTGAGGCGAAAACAGGCGTCCATGGCCCAGTACACAGTGTACAGAAATCTGCTACTGATCAGCGGTGGGCTGGAAGGTAAGAAAAAAAGAAACCGACCTTTCCTCAGGTGAGGCCTTTTCCCAGTCCTCCAGAAGATTCACGCCCACCTTGGGGCAGGCCAAGCAGTCGACAGCGAGCTCGCCTTGATGTGTTTCCGAGCTGAGGCGCTCCGGATTGTTTCCCATACCACCGCGTTTGAGGGCGCGAAGGTTCCGCCACTGGCGAACTACGCGAAGGACTAGCTGGTAACGGCGCTGCGAACATCATTAAGTACGCGGCAAGCAGTAGTGTAGTCAAGCCAGACGTACTTTAAACGCCCTGCTCCCGGTATTGTCGGTAATCTTGGCCAACGCATTGAAAAAATGATAGACCGTTGTTTTCCCTTGGAGGCTAACGGCATGGAACAGCTTGAGAGCAGATATTGTGACGGCACTTTTGGGGGCATCCGGCGTCGATGGATACCACCCGTACGAGAGCAGTTGCTCCCAGCGAAACTGGGAGCCGTTTTGCCGACATTCACAGAAGTCGACGGCGACATGGTGGAAGCCATTCGCTGCGATAACAACAAACTTGTGGCGACCCGGCCGCGCGCGCGAGCAGGGCTGGTTGTCGGGATGGCCGAGCTGGACGCGCAAACCCAGCTGCCTCAGCTCGCGTCGCTCGAAAAATGCCCCCGACCATGCCTGAAGAAAATTGTAAGTTCGAAGAGCCAGAGAAAAAGACTGTACCTCAATGCGGCATAGCGGACGGAGACGATGAGCCTCCACTATGCACGCCTGACAGTACATCTGGACGCCAAAACACTCCCCGCATCTATATTTGCCCGACCGTCCGCACGGGCATTGATTCTGGCCCATGGTACCCTCCCGCGTCATCAGCACTCGAAGATACGCGTCGCGGAAGTTATCAACCCAATGTCCGAGGCTGTTGTCCTGCCAAAAATGAGCATAGCGGCACACACAGCAAACAGCCCAAAGCTTACGGTGGTCGCGTACCACTTGCGTTTACGCTTGCGACGTGCTGGCAGCCCGGCGTCATGGCCTAGCGTTGCGGTGTCATTATCAGGCGGGTCCGCGACATCGACCCAGGCATCGTCGTTGCTGTCGGTGGATAGAACAGAAGGGCGGGGATTTTGCCTGAGTGGAATCAACTGGACATCGACACGGCGCCGATCACTTGAAAGATTGCCTGCACGAGCGACCGGTGGAGCTGGAGCTGGAGCAGGTTGGGAGACACGCAGACTGTGCCCAAATGACTGAAGCGAGTAGACATTCTTAGCGCGCTTGGCCGGTTGTCTACCGGTACCACCAGAGCGCTTCATGCGAAGCGGACGATGTCGAAAGATATTGTCACGTGGGTGCCGCCCTTTGTTGACGCAGACTTGAGATCTTAAGCTTTGAGGGCGAAACTTTTCGATCAGATGTACACAAACTCATAGGTTTTGTCAAAAAAAAATTGTTTTGAGTCCAAGAACACAGATGATTCAGCTACGAAGACATAAGATGAAGATAAGGGTAGTAAGAAGGTACGGGTCATTGGTACTTAGGTAGACACTGTTAGTCGCTCTCTATGTCGGAGATGTCGATGACCTCGAGAGCTGACTCCTCTGCGAGATCCAAGGCATCACTGAGACGTGTTGTGATGTCGATGCGGCGGAAAGAGCCATCCCCGAGGCCAGCACGCACTGCCGGCGCCGCCTCTCGCCTGAATACGGATGAGCTGGACGGCCAATCTGGGGACGTCGCTTACCGATCTGCATAAATGCTGGTATCTTTCCCCCGGGAATACACGAAGAGGGCTTTCTTCGAGCCACTAGGGGTGGTCGGCGCTGAAGCAGAGGTCGGTGGGCTCTTCTTGCGATCGCGGCGATGTTTTTCCGCGGCCGGAGTACGCGACACACGCGGCTCTTCCTCACCTTTGAGGCGAGCAGGCGAGGGAGTGGATTGGTGGCTCAGTAAGGCAGGTGGGCGGCGCGCGGCATCCCACGCAGCAGTGGCTTCAGACCACCCAATGTATCTCTTGTGAACAGCGCTTGGGAAGCGATTCACTTGATGAGAAGCTTCCTCCCTAATTTTCGAAACGTATCACCGTCCCTCAATAAGAGCCAACGGCAAAGCCGACTCACCAGTGCGTGTAAATCCCAGGAATGCGTCCTTGCGTAACCACATAGAACAGAGCCGTTTCAGAGCCCCGGGTGTGTTCAAAACCCTGCCTTGGGTAGAAGGAGGACTGATCCGAGAGCTGGAGGCTGCTGAGTGCGCTCTCGAGAGCGAGGTCGACCATGTCGTTGGTGGTGATGGAAGAGAAGAAGCAAGGTGATGGTGTCTGAAAATGGAAATAGATGAGCCCCTATCTCTCGCGCGACAGCTTTGCAGCAAAAAATGAGTGCGAGACACGTTCCTTGCACGAATTATAACCTCTTATGCATGTATTGATCCATTCTACACCACTTGAGCAGGTATGACACGTAGTTTGAATTTATTTCCATCGGAAACACCCAAACAACGATTTTCAGTGATACTCAATTAACCTCCTCCTCTCGGATGAAACCTGGCGCAAGGCTGGACCGGTTCAATACAGAGCATATTAAACTTGCTTCCCCGCTCTTTCGGGAGTCTCCAGTGTACAGCAGCAAATGAAACCCGAGCCGACATTTTCAGACTGTCCGCACTGTTTCCGGCGTAATATGGACTCAAACGGCTTATTGTTTCGGTAAGTAAGGTCTTCAGGATGTCCCGAACATCATATTTCAAAATGATAGAGTTTCGAAACATTTTGAAAATCAACATTTTCTGAGGTATTTTGGGGATTCCGAGACGTGTAGGGATAGGAATCGCATATTGAGGCCTTAGAAACGTCGAAGGGGTACCAGAGAACCAGAATATATAGTTTGAACTGGGGTCCTTTGAGTCTGTAGGCTGTGTGTGTTGAAAGAGATCCCAAAGACACGAAGTTGCAATTGTTCCAAGCGTGTTCAAAGTGAGTTCACAGGACTTAAATGCGAAAATTGAACTCGCACTTTCCGCATATGAACTGTTTTTGACAAATGTTGTTGGTGGATGATAAACGTTTGCTTCCAGCATTTTTTGCCATTTTTGAGAGCTTTCTGTGTCGCGCTATGAGCCCAACTTTGTTTCGGGTTGAAAATTTGGCGGGCAGGAGACTTGTAAGTGGAATAAGATATTCTGCACTGCGCGCTTTTGGGCAAGACTTGAATATGAGACGCTAGTGGTAGGTATTCATCTACTCGGCCGCCCAACAAGTCCGAATGGTGAGGAGAAAGCGTCTAAGGTTCATGGTTTGCGTCTGTTCAGGGATTTCCGAACGCGGGCGCTTGCTGTTAATAATAGGCGCCAAGGGCGAGGTGGGGAAGAAACCGTAGATTTCGCGCAGCTACAGGACAAGAAATCGTAAACTGGAAGCTACAGAACAACTAAACACGACGCGTTCTCTTCCGAGACGGGGGCGCTTTCTCTGCCTCACTCTCGTCCTCCGTCAAATCGCTGAAGTCCGCAACGTCGCCTTTATCCCAGACCTCGACCCTCCCCCTCCCGGTGAAATTTTTAACCTTCAGATCCTTCCACCGCGTGAACTTCTTCAGAGCGGTCTGGCAACGCGCTCTTCGATCTTTCTCCCGCTGCACGATGTCATTGGGCGTGGCGGAGGCACGCCATTGCAAGTCGGATTGATGGCCGTTGGCGACCCATCGAAAGAGGGAGCCCGCGGAGTACTGGATGATAGCGTAGCGCTCTTCGCCCTCCTGGATTGGGGTGTTGGAGTGGGTGACCACCGTGGAGGGGATGAGGATGCTGCACCCCGGAGGAAACCGAACCAGGAGGTTGTAGTCCCAGCACACGAGGTGGCCGCCTTTGTCGGGGTCGAAGTCGCCGAGGGCGCCGATGAGACACATGCCGTCGGCCTTGTTGGCGCCGTCGGTGTGGGGCGGGGAGACGGAGACGGGGCCCAGGTTGACGGTGACGGCGGTAAAGGGGCTGCGTGCAAAGGTGTTGCGCAGGTGAGGGTTTTTGCGGAGCAGCACCTGTTTCGTCTTGTGGTAGTCGGAGAAGATTTGGAAACATGCCGTCTGAAAGACGGCTGGAAGAACGTGAGCGCAGCGCAGCAAGGAGGGCTGTTACTCACGGACGGGGTATGTGGCCATCCGGATGATGCTGGGGTCAGCAAGCAGCTGATCCATCGCCCGCCGATTCCCCTGAGACCGCTGCTTGATGTTGCCGACCGTCTGCCTTCCCCCGCCGAATGCGAAGCCATCTGTCTCGGCGGGAAAGTTCCCGCGTCGATGCTGGCAAGCGCTGGCAGGGAACGACATCTGGTCGCGAGCAGCGCGCATGGCAGCGGTGGCGGCCTCGACGACAGGTGCCCATTGGTCGGGGGTGACGGGGGGCGGGACCAAGATGCCGATGATGCGGCCCTTGCGATCGAGGATGAGATGACATTTGCTAGGAGAAAGGTCAGTGGGATAGCGTGGCATGGGGAAACGCTCTACGTACTCGCCCTGCCAATCTATGTAGCGCATGTGCTGTTTCAAAACATCAGGCGCGTCGGCGTGCGGGCGCAAAGGGTGTTCGAGAGGGGTGGATAGGCCCGTCCAGCGCTGCTTCGTCGCGCGAAAGTTTTCCGTGGAGAAGGAGACGCTGATGGGTTCGGACGCGGCAGCTTTTTGGAGGGCGCGAGCTGTGGGGACGGGTGGCACGACGCTGGACTGCGAACAGGCGGTGTCAGCCCTGCGTTGGGCCCGTTCAGGGGTCCTCTTGAGGGCGTTCTTCTTGGCTGTACCGGTGAGGCGCGGAGTATCTGCCGTTGTCGAGGTGGGGCGAGGCTCTGCGGCCGGGCGTGCGGTTTCGGGAGTGGCGTCGTCAATATCAGGCTCTTCATCGTCATCAGAGACGACACCACTGTCTTCACACGCCATGCGCGCCTGGTTTTCAAGCTCAAGCGCGTGTTCGAGGTCGTAGTCGGCGCAAATGATAGGTTGGCCGAGATCGAAGTCTGGCCCCGAGAGAAGCAGTTAGAGACAAATCGTACCAAACGAGGCACCAAGGGAATGGGTGGAAACGAAATAGGCAGCAGCGATGCCGCCCTGCTCTGATGTAGGAGTTGGGCGGCGCGCCAAAAGAAAGATCTCGCAATGCCACCCTGCTCTGATGTGGGAGTTGGGTGGCAAACGAGAAGAAAGAAAGAAAGAACCAAAAACTGAAAGTATGGAAGGGAGCTAGCTCACCTTCAAGCCCTTCAAGCCCATGCTGGTTAGATGTCATGTTGGTCTAGTGAGACGAGATGCTGGTGGTCAGGTGCAAGTGACGGGACGCGTTGTCACTATTGTCTTTGTCACAGCTTCCACAAATAATCTCGATGGCTCCTCGCGGCAACAAAGGATTCTTTCACGGAGCTCCTCGAGACTTTCTCGAAGAATATACCGGTGGGTATCTAGACACCCCCGCCAACAACAAAGAAGCCTTCTGGTCTAAGTTCTTCCCGGCATGGGACACAAAATACCCAGCGCTTGATTCAGAGGAATTGCGCGAAGAACTGGTTCAAGAGCAGAAAGCCTACGACGAGGACTTTGCAGAGACCAAACGTCTGAACCACTTGGCGGTTTCCAGCCGCGGTCATCGCAAGGCGGTGTTACTGCCTTTGCCACTGATGAGCGACCGGCTCAATGAACTCCGCGCTCGCTCAGCGGATAAAGCGGTGAGTGCTATTTGCATTAACAGCATACTCAACCAACAAGTTCGTCCTATACAGAAATTGAAAAGCTGGTTTTCGTACGCAAAGACCAAAGACAACGCGCGCAAAGTCGAGCCTTTCCGCGCGTGGCTCACCGGCCTCAAAAGCATCCACGGTGCTCCTCGCCGTTTGCAAATTGCTTGGATAATCTGGCAGCACCCCGCGCACGGCGACAGCATTCGACTTCGCTACAAGGAGACGTACAAAAAAGACGTGGATGAGGACCATGAGGAGGAGGACGCCGAAGGCCTCGACGCGTTTGTCAAGGACGGCAGTGAAGGACAGGAGGACGCGGATGAGCCCACCCGCGCGGGGCTGCTGCACCGGAAGCACCAGCTTGCGCGTGCGTATTTTGCGGAGCTCAGCGAGGAGGAGAAGGCGGAAGTCCTCGAGCGGAGGGAGGCTGAGTTTGCGGAACGGCGCGCCGCATACGAGAGGCTCTTGAAGGGCGAAGCGGCTTCCAGCGTAGAGGAACTAGCAAAGTGAGCCGTTCTTTTGCTGAGCGCCGCCGCCGACTGATGTTGTCCAGCCGCCGACGCCATGCGGAGGCGATTTCCCAGCGCGCGCTTGAAAGCCTGTGCGCGCAGTTACAATGCAAGGGCGTGCTCATCCTGGGCGAAATCGTGGAGGGTACCAGCGAGGGTGGGGACGGCGGAGATGGCGAGATCTTTGTTTCCATGTGAGCCCTTCCTCCGCGCCGGGTTATCCCATTCCCTGAACAATTTGATGCTAGGGTTCAGCACGGTTCTATGCCAAAGCATCCAAATATCGACTTCACTACTTGGGCTCCTGCTCGTTCCAAGGCGGTCGTACAAGCCTTTGCCGATTTTGTGGTGGCCTGCAAGAAGGAAGAGCAAGGTGCGTTAAGCTGCTCCGTACTATGAAAGGGTCGATTAATTGACTCCCCCCAGGCCTGCTCGGTAATCTCTGCGACCCGATGCCTTCGCTCGCTGGCCCACCCGCGCTGTGCTCGCAGTGCCTGGGCTCCCTGCTGCCGCTGCCCGCATCTGGCCCGCCTGCCCCGCCGCCTGCCGCACCAGCTGCCGTGCAAACCAAAGCGGCAGGCCGCACTTTGCCACCACCTACCGTCGCCGCACCCAGGGCAGATGGAGGCGCGGCGCAAAAGGCGGGAAAGCGAAAAGCGAAAGGGAAGTGACGAGCGGTGGAGGCCGAGGCGGTGGAGTCTGATGCTGGGGACGACGACGAAGACGACGCGTGGTCGGGCGGTGGTGGGACGGATGACGAGCTCGCGGACGACCCGTTTGCAGACGAAGAGGATTCTTCGCCCCGCACGCCTGCAGGCTCGCCGCCCCCGCCCGTCCTGTTGAAATATGTGCCGAATTCCGAGCTGCAGGCGGTGTTGGATGCGATGGATCCACCTCAACGCCGGCAGCGCATTCTGGAGCTCAACAGCTTCACCGCATACGAGTTCGAGCGGGAGAAAAATGTGGCCAGGAACAAGGCTTTGTTCCACTCCATCTTCCCCGAGGACCCCGTGTCCATGCTGGGCATTTCCCGCCCCAAGCGCAAGCCGGGCGAGCAGAGCCAGGGCCCCGCCGAGCCCACAAGATCCTCCGGCCGCCTAGCAGCCCTAGCTACCGCAGGTGCAGATGGAGCAGGGGGCGAGTCGCTCACAGCGGCACAGAGCGCGCCGGCCACCCTCGAGGCGCAGCTCCCAGGAGGACCCGCGCACGGCAACAACACGGAGGAGGCGAGGGACGGGGAAGAAACGGTGCACGGCGCGGAAGAAATTGTGCACAGCACCAGCGGCGCCAGTAGCACCAGCACCCCGCCGGCTCCTATCGAGACCCCCGCCTTGCCCGCCGCCAGCAGCACCAGCACCTCGACCCCTCCGGCCGCTACCGGTGCGAGCAGTGCCAGCGCAGACGGTGACGCCGGCATGCCGCCTGCTCCTATCACCACCACGCGATCTGCGCCTGCCGCGTCACCCGCGCCCTTGCCCGCGTCACCCCCGCCCTTGCCCGCATCGCCCGCGCCCTTGCCCGCATCACCCGCACCCTTGCCCGCGAAATCGGAAAAACATGCAGCGGTGGAGGAGCTGTTCCAGTCGGAGGTACAGCTGCCCGCATGGACGGCCGCACTGGATGCCTGGTATGTGTTAGAGCAGGCGTCCGGCTTCCAGACGACAGGCAAGGCGCTTCCTCCGCAGGGCCGCCCCAAGGCCGTCAGCTGGTGGATCCAGCGCGCGCGGAAAGACGGCCGAATCCCGGTAAATCTGGACGGCGACGATGCGGTGGAAGATTACTATGAGCAGGTGGTGAATTGGTGGGTTAACATCAATCCGCCGTGGAGGAAAGAGGGGGTGGTGGGATTGAGGGGCTTTGAAGAAATGGGGCTCAAACAAGAGAGCGGCGGCGACCTGGAATGCCTGATGGCGGGTCTGAATGGCTTAACCAGCATTCTGGCTTGTCTCTGGTGGTGGTACAGGGTGGCTGAGGTTGCGGAGGGCGCGACATTGTGGAGGAAAATGCTGGACGACGTGGCCTGGGTGCTCACAGAGAAGCTCAGAGCCCTGAGCCACAAACGAGTAGCCGATCCAACCTCAGAGGAGCCCCCGTCCAAACGCGCGTGTCTAGAGTAGTTTGGCGTGCACTGCTTTTTTGCTATAAAGTCGTTTTGTCCCCCGAAGCAGCCGATTGCATAAGCATGATTACATTAGGTATTTTTACCCAAACTCGGAGCTGCAGCGGGCAAAAGGTGCAAAATACCTATTGGGGAAGGCCGGAGCTGGTTGCAAGCGGCGGCAACGGTGGAAAATATCAACCGCCTGGTATCTGCGCCGTATAGCACCCTTTCGGGGATATTCCACCGCTACCATGGGCTTTTGCAAAACGCCGCTTCGCTAATTATCATGGTTTTTACTAAAGTCTGTACTGTATCAGCTGAAACCCCAGCGTCTATGACCCAACCAATATCCACAACATCGACATGGGAGAAAATCAGCAGGAGGTCTGGGCACCACCCAACCGACCCGATAATGCCCAACCGGGTCATTCGAAACGACCCCGTGTCTTAGGCTCTACAAGAGATGAGCTCGAGAAGGTAGATCCGCTCATTCTATATGGGACTTTACCTGATATTGTCCCAGGAGCGTCAGGCCAGAGAGGCCGCGAACCTAAAGACGCGAACCGCTTTGAGGGAGAAACGAGATGCGGAAGCTCGATTGGTGGATGCGCAGAGGGAGATCGCCGCGTTGAATGACAGAATGGCTGGGATTGATGAGAAAATAAAGGCCCACGACATTCGCACCTTCATCCCATTTTCCTGATCCCCGACTGACGCCCTTCAGGCGGAGCGAGAGGCCGACATCATAGAACGCGTGACAGCGCAGTGGAACACCCAAGTGAAGGAGTATACAGAGAGGTCTGAACAAGAATCGGCGGCTCGACTGGCAGCTGAGTTGGTAAGTGCGTGTGCTGTGGTCAAGGGTAGAGAAATAAAGGTTTCTAGGTTGCCCTCAATGCAGAGCATGCAAAGAAGATTGCAGAACTCGTGAGTGACCGCATTGTTGCCAGAATACCGATGCTGATTCAATTTGTAGAACCGCGACGCACAGAAAAAACAGGTAGATCCTTGTCCCGCCTCCAGCTGAAACATGTATTGATTGGGTGTGCCAGGCAGACTATGAGACGCAAATCACAGCCGTTCATTCGCGTTTCAGCGTGAAGGGACCGGGATTCCGCAATCCGAGCGACGAAATGGAGGATGTTGAGTTCCCTGAAGGCCCCCCGGCGCGCCCACCACAATTCGTCTCAGAGGTGACCCGGAAGCAGCGCGTAGTCGAGACGATCATACGTGACGGATCTGGGTGTTTGCCGTCGGTCTGTATGACCACGGCGACGCCGCCAGCCTCCTCCTCGACGCAGCCAGCAACGGGCGCACAACCACCCTCCTCCTCCTCTTCCTTGGCGGAGACGGTGGAGCAGAGTTTGCTAGAAACTCTGCTAGAGGCGCTGGGCAAACCCCCTGTACAACAGCGGGTCAGAGAGATCTTAGGCACCAGCGGGGTGCAAAAGCGCAAGAGAAAGACAAAAGTGGGGGAAATGAGTTCTCTGGCCTTCGCCCGACGTGAGGAACAGAGGAAGCTCACGCACCAACAAGACAAGCGGTGGAAGGTCGGTCAACTCTGGGCATTTTGTTGGCGCAAATACTGATTTCATATCAGACCATTATTCGTAGAAACTGGTACACCGATAGAGGGCTTCCCTGTGCAAAAGACTTCTTCAATTACGAAGGAGTGTCGGAAGTTACACACAAACACTGCAAAGATGGCCTCATGACGCCTGAGGGGCCCACATCCAAGCTCTATTTCGGGCCTGGTTGGGCGAATTCGTTGTGGAACAAGAAGATCTTCCAGCACTCTATACGGAGGATTCTTCAGAAGAGAGCTGAAGACCCTGGCCACTATGATGTCCCGGACGTGAAGGAGGACTACCTTATGGCGTTTTTTTCTAATCTGCTCAGAGAAGCGCGCGCTGAGTGGAGCCGCCACCAGCCGCACACCGGAGAAACGAACGAGGAAGCACGCAAGCGTGCCGAAACGTACCAGATGGAGCGTCGGGAAAGAACCGTCAGATCTGCGCGCAAGATGCACGTAAGTGGCAGTCATCAGCCTACCTCGTGTCGATGCTCATCATTTCACAGAAATTCCAGGTGCGCCAGGAGACGGCAGATCGGATGTTGAGTATCTCTACCGCAAAGCAAGACGGGAATGGTATAGAGACTTGGACATGGTTGAAGGATGACCTGCTCGCTGAGCTGGACTCCGGAGGCATGTCGTCTGAGGAGGACGAGGAACTCGAGGTGGTATGCGGAGACACGCGGAGATTTACGACTGCGCATAGCATCAAGATATTGCCCTGGGGCGATGCCAAGGTCACCGACTGCCTCAAGGTAATTGACGACGTGTCAGAGCTTGCCATTGCAAAAGTTGCTGCCAAGCGTATGCGCATGCGGGGTAGCCGGAATTCAACGACGGCACCTCCTCTTGGATTGCCCCCCACTCTGTACGACGAGGCCTGGCTTGCGGAGCAGAAGAAGTTCATTCCGAACATCGAGGAGGCGTTGGAAATCTCGGAGAAGGAGTTCCCGATCAAGGAGATTACGCTGGTCTAGAGTACCTCAAAGTAGAGGAGTCTCCGTTGGTACGAGATAGAGATTATGAAGTCGAACATACACGAATCGATATGAGGCAGCTAGAGTTTCCAGAATACACATGCGTTAATGACTAGAAATTTGTTGAGTGACCTACACTCAAGAAATACGGCGATGTTTGCCGAGCGACTTGCACTCAAGAAACAGCGTGGGTCAGGTGGGGGGTCGCGGAACAGCTAGAGAACATCATCAGTGGTGTAAAAAAAAACCGCTGAAAAAAACCGCTGTCGCTTGCCAGCAGCGCTGCTGAGTCCCAGGTAAGAGTCATAGGCAGGTGCTGGCAAGTGAGTAGAAGGTGGAAAGGTGCATGACTTACGGCGGCCATGGGAAGACTTGCACTCAAGAAACAACGCGGGTCAGACGGCGGGGTTGCATCGGGGGTATCTATCGCGCATTTGCTGAGTGACCTGCACTCAAGAAATATGGCGGGATATCGGCGACAGTGGGGCGCAACTCGTACATTTGTTGAGCGACTTGCACTCAAGAAACAACGCAGGTCAGACGGCGGGGTCACGTCGGGGATATTTAGCGCGCATTTGTTGAGCGACTTGCGCTCAAGAAACACGGCAAGCCAGACGGCAGAGGGATTTGTTGAGTGACTTGCACTCAAGAAATACCCCGTACCAGACGGTTTGCGGGGTGACTTGCACCCAGGAAACCGACTTGGTGGTTTAGAAGCAAGAGTTGCCGGCCATCAAAACCCGGCGACCCGCTCTCGTGACCCGCTCTCATAACCCCGTGACACATCGACCCTTGCCTTCCACCATACACACGCCCGAATTCCTGGGGTCAATCCCCAGGCAATTTGGTCTCAACCTCCTCGTCCGTAATTCCCCAGGGTAGATCCCTGGGCAAATTTCTGCGAGTAAGAGTAGAGAGTTAGACCCGGTGACCCTTACACCGTTTCTTGATCTTTAAGTCCACCCTCAGCGTAGATCGCTGAGCAGTGGACTGGAACCCACTCCCCTCAGTGTAAATCACTGGGCAGATGACAGAAACCGACCCCCAGAGTACAGGGTACCCTCTAGCGGGTTATCGATCCCTTTGTTCTGTATCCACTTATAGAACAAGGTCTACCTCGTATAAAGCTGCAAGGGTGAACCAGAACCTCCCTACCGCTCCAACGTCCCTTGGTGCAAATCGCCCCATACCGGGTCTCAATTCGTCAAGTGTCATGTTGACAGGGCGCGGCCGTGTTTGTGAATGTGTTCTTCATACCTCAAGTCATAGAGTCACAGACGAGGACGCCCATCGACAAGAACTCGAGGCTTTTGTTGGTACTTTCATTTTTTATCTCGTCCTATCCGTTGACATGTCGAAACAGCTCAGGCACAGAGATGCGAATGCTCAAGGCCCCGATGTGAGTTTTTCAGCATCCTGATCTCGACCTGGGCTTGACTCGTGCCCACAGAAAGTGACCGCAGCGATCGCCGACCCTTCTGCAGCTCCCCCTTTGCTTCCAGGTTCCCCAACTGCGAATCCTGTTCCCGTGTGCACCGTTCATGCAAATGCTCAAGATCCCGATGTGAGTATCTCAGTACCTTGATTTCGACTTGGGCCTGACTCGCGCCGACAGAAAGTGACCGTAGCGATCACCGACCCTTCTGAAGGGGCATCTGCTTGAGCAGCCGAACCCGGACTCCGACATGCTGAAATGCTTAGGCTCCCGTACTGGGACGAGACCTGCATGGCTACCACGCCCGCACTACCATGGTACTTTGCTTCTGGACATAAAGAAGGAGATGTGTTGCGCATTGGATGTCCGCTATTGTGCAGTACTCGATTGGATTTGTAGTAGGATGTGCAGTACCCGAATATTTATGCTAAAACCTACATGTGATGCGAAGAATACACCATTTTGTCCGCGCTACCTTGCCTTCCACTCAGGCAGCTTGCAAGCAGCAAACACGCGCATTTGATGAGTGACCTACACGAAAACACGGCGGGTAGTCCGGCCATCAATACCGATGACCCGGTCTTGTCACACAGTCACGATTCAAGTCTTGATCTCCAAGTCCACCCCTCAGCATAGATCGCTGAGCGGTGGTCCATTTGGTCCATTCCTCAGCGTAGATCGCTGAGCAGTGGACTGGGACCCACTCCCCTCAGTGTAAATCACTGGGCGGATGACGGAAACCGACCCCCGGGTACAGAGTACCCTCTAGCGGTTATCGATCCCTTTGTTTTGTATCCACTTATAGAACAAAGGTCTACCTCGTATAAAGCTGCAAGGGTGAACCAGAACCTCTCTACCGCCCCAACGTCCCTTGGTGTAAATCACCGAGCGCCCTTGGTGCAAATCGCCCGACACCAAGCCTCCCTTGCTGTAAATCACCGAGCGTCTCTTGGCATAGATCCCGACTGGTACGCGCAGTCGTCTGCTACCTCGCGCCATGGCAAAAGGGCGTGCAGCGGGCCGCCTTTGTAACTGCGATCTCCGTCCCTCAACTCACCGAGTTACCGACGAGGACACACATTGACAAGAACTTGAGGCTTTTGTTCGTACTTTCATCTTTATCTTGTCCTTTCCGTTGACAAGTCGACACAGCTCAGGGAAAGAGATGCCAATACTAAAGACCCCGATGTGAGTATTTCAATGTCCTGGTTTCGACTTGGGCCGGACTCGCGCCGACAGAAAGGACTCGCCGAAAATGTAGCGCGTCTTGTCATCACCGATGAACCTGCAGCACCCAGGACTCCTCTTCCTCCGCACGCTGTTTTCACCGAGGCAGAGAAAAGCGTACAGGCCATTCTTTCTGAAGCCCTCAACTCTCATACGAAACAACCCACCCAGCCACAAGTTACGTGGCAGGAACAAGGGACCCGATTACTCGAGTTTCTTTCTTCCAAAGTCCAAACTGCCATTACCAGCCTTCGGAGCGCTGACCGCACATCGGAAGAGCCCGACGCTCTGTGGGATAAAGTAGACCATGCGAATGGCCAACTTGAAACCGTCGCCAACTCCTTGAAACCTCTCAAGGAATCCCCAGAGAGGGCCAGGGTAGTGGATGAGATGCGCAAGCTGGAATCTGAATTGAAGGAATTTGCTGCCACGCTTCCAAAGGACAAGCGGCCTCTGTATTACGATTCGGGTATGTATTGGACGTCATGGTTTCTCAATTATCTTCTAACCCCCAGCCTTCATTTAGCGTACGCCTTAGAAAACCCTATCAAACATCTCGATCCAATGGCCCAGATCATGATTCTACTAGGACTCATCTGCAACGTCATCCTCGGTCTCGCCATCGGGAATACAAACTTCATTTTGAGCGCCGTTACCCTCTTGATCAAGTTGGCCATGTCTGTGCATACGAAGCCAGATGCGGACGGCAACTACTTGTACGATGCCATGCAGGAGCACATTCTGAAGGACCTACCTTCTAGTTTATACATCGCGATGCAGCGCTTGAATGTGGAGGGTAAAACTGTCCTGTATGCAGCGTGTCCATCGTGTCATCACATCCACGCTCCCACTCTTTCCGTATCCAACACCCCCACATGGCCCTCCTTATGTGAAAATGAGGTCGTCGGAGAACATGGCCGATTCAAATGCGCGACAGCCTTGTTGGTTGCTACCAAAACCCATTCGCGTTCGATCAGGCCCTTCCTTTCTCATTCCTTCCTCGACTATCTTGCCCGCCTAGTCTCCACTCCCGAGATTGAGAGCAAGATGGACGAAGCCTGCGACGAAGCACTGGCCTGGAAGAGGCAGGGTGGCGGGGATTTCGTCGATAACGTGTTGCACGGCACCTTCATACAAGAGTTCGTCGGACCCGACGGCAATCTCTTCATCGATCGAGGGAAAAAGAAGAGAATGCGTCTGCTCTTCGGCTATAGCTTCGACTCCTTCCTGCCCCATGGGAGCAGGAAGCGCTCAAGTTCTGCTTCCATCGGTGTGCTCTACATATACCCTCTCAACCTCAGACTCGTAATCCGCCACAAGCCTGAACACGTATACGTCAACATTATCACCGGCCCCAACGCACCCCATAAAGAGCATTTGAACCTGTATTTCCGCCCGACGGTCGACATTGCGTTGACTGGGTGGGAACGCGGCATCCATCTTTCTAAAACTGGGGCGAGTCCGGATTCCGGGTGCATCGTTGATCTTGCTTTCGTCATCTTTGCCAACGATCTGCCCGCATTACGCGATCTCACAGGTGCAGCTCAACACACCTCGAACATCTTGTGCACCGTTTGCGAATGCTGTGGACGCAAACATGCATATAGGACTGATTGCGAGCACTGGAAGCTCAGAGATGTGCATCATATGCGCGCTCAAGCTGAAGCTTGGCGGGATGCTGAGACCACTGCTCAGCGTGACGCGATCTATGTGGCAGACGGGCTCCGTTATTCAGAAATGTGGAGGCTTCCGTACTGGAACCCGACCCGCATGGTTACCCCCAAACCCATGCACTGCATTTTCGAAGGATTAGTGGCCTTCCATTGCCGCGGCGTCCTCCTGCTCAATCTCAACGACGCAAAAAAGGCCGAACCACTTCCGCCTGCCTATCACTTCGATTTTCTGGAGTACGACCCAGCGAACCCGATCGCGCCGGAGAAGTGTAGACCCACCTGCTTGAAGGAGGAAAAACAGATCAGGGCTATCCACCGACTTCTTATTCGTCCCTTCACTGAGGACAAAGATGACAGCGACAACGATGCCGACAGTGACGCCGACGCCGACAGCAACAGCAAAGACAAGCCCATCCACGAGGAATTCACCGCAGAAATGTTGTTTACGAGACTTGCGAGAAACAATAAACGTGCCCTTCTATTTGTCTGTTGGTCTCTCAAGCTGCGTGGAACCCAATGGAACGAGCTCCCAGTCGAAGAAGCCTTGGTGAGACTGAAGAAAGACCCGCTCGCGCAACTTTTAGTGAACTGGGTAAGCTGATTTCAGGAAATATGCGGCCTCTCAGGACTAACCTCTCTGCCGCCAGCGTTTAGCCCAACCACACAAGGACCCCAACTACGCTCCACGCCCAAAGACCATCTCTACGGACGACTTGCGCTTCATTCAAGAAGTCATCATGAAGACCGACACTCCCGCGTGGGTGCATCATGTCCCCAAGAACTTCGGAGAGAAGGGAGCCGGTTCCATCAAGGCGGACGAGTGGCGTCTTCTCGTGACTATATACCTACCCATCGCTCTCATCCTCTTGTGGGTGGAGCGAGAAGGGCGTCACGCGGCTCACTTTCACCAGCTCCTTGAACATAGCATGGCACTATTTCAAGCCGCCGGCATTGTTGGCCGTTACGCCACCTCGAGTGCACGCAGCACGGCGTACCGGGACTTCATCAAGCACTGGCTGGGAAATCTTCATGACCTATATCCTCATACGAAGACTCCCAGAACCAGAACCAACCCTCACGTTGCGCTAGACATATACAATTTCCTTCTCCTTTTTGGACCGGCATTGTCCTGGTGGACCTTTCCCATTGAACGCCTGATTGGTCAATTGGGCAAGATAAACTCGAACGACCATCTTGGGGGTAGGTTGCTCCACGCTTGCGATATTTAAAGACACTAATTAATATCCTTTTTCCAGGCCAACACGAAGCAACGATCCTCAATACTTGGATCTGTGGCGCAAATCTTCGTCGCTGGATCAATCGTCCCAATTGTCCGGCCGTCCTCCTCCACTTCCATCGTCTATTTACTCTCCACCTTGGCCTCAACTTTGGCGACAAATCCCCGGCAAACTCCAGTGTCAAGGCTGAATCCCGACCCGCACATTATACGCACGGCAGGGTGAACTACTCCAGGTCCACCACCCATGTCGGAAACAGTCTCGTCATGTATGTGGATCCAGCCTCTGGCAAAACGCACGTGGGGAGCATTGAAGAGATCGTTGTTGGGAAGCAACAAGTACAATTCCAAGTCCGGCGTCAAGCCCCTCTGCCTGCAGGCAAGAACAATCCCTTCAAGCCCTTTCCCCATTTTCCTGCGAAAACATACTCGTCAAAAATGTCGACCGAGGTTGACATGGTTGAGCCTGATTCCGTCACCGGCCACTATGCGCGCTTCAAATTTTCGGATGAGCGAGCAGTCGTCCTGAATCTGTCGAGGGTATGTATTTTCATGACTCAGCTAGACTGCTTGTTGACCTTGTCGTGTCTAGGGCTAAATCGAAGTGGGTAATATATACGGGATATAGGCTGGCGCGAATATACTTGTTCACATGAATACTGTACAAATAACTAGACACAATATAACCTGAATGCGTACCATAACCACAGTGAATCCATGAGACAAACCTGACTGCGTATCAGAGCCCCAGTGAATTTTAGAGACTTGAATTCTACGAATGGATCACAAAGGTTGTGACAGGGGTTGTGACGAGTAACATCAATCTTGACCTCAACCCACCACCACCAGTGAGCGTAGATCGCTCGCTGATGGTGTAGCTCGCCCAAGACACGGATACGATGCCAGAGACGGTGTGCAGAGTCAACGTTGGCGCTGTCGACTGCCTTCGGGCAACACCTCTGACCCCGGGGTGACCTTTGGCGCCTGCAAGGGCATAATTCAGCACGCTCCCTGAGTGTAGATCACTTGGCAGGCGTCCAATCGTCCTCAAACTTTGTGATGTGTCCTATCACTGTTTCTCTGACACCTGGCTAGTCTGTGAGCTCGGCGGAATCACCAGATTTCCCCTCAAACCCCTGACCCTCGCTCATTCGATTTGACCTGCCCTGAGTGTAGATCACTCTGCGTGGTTCTCAAATCGTTTTTTTGAGCCATGGTACTCATGGAATTGTTCTGCGCGTTGCGCGTCCCTGCTGCGCCACTCCGAAGGTCATTTTCCAAAAAATATCTCCGACCCTCAGGCATAATTCAGTACCCTCCCTGAGTGTAGGCCACTTGGTGGGGGTCCAATCGTCCCTTAAACTTCGGGATGTGTTCTATCACTGTTTCTTGGACACCTGGCTGGTCCTTGCGCTCGGCGGAATCACCAGATTTCCCCTCAAACCCCTGACCCTCGCTCATTCGATTTGACCTGCCCTGAGTGTAAATTACTCTGCGCGGTTCTCAATCGCTTTTTTGAGCCAGCGTACTCATGGAATTATGCTGCGCGTTGGGCGTCCCTGCTGCGCCACTCCGAAGGTCATTTTCCAAAAAATATCCCCAACCCTCGGCGCCTTTTCCCTCACGATTTCCGCTTTTCTGATGCACTGGACACCGCCCGCAACACGCTGTTGCAGACCCCGCGTCAATGCGGCTCTCTGCTCCCCGCAGGCCGATGAGCTTCAAAATTACCCCTGACCCTTCGAGAGCGTGCGTCTATGGTAGTCGCGACTTCCTCAGGGGGTTGGTGGGATGGATTCGCTGCTCTCTGTCGACAGCGCCGCCCTGTAGAACGAGTCTGACCTCGCAACCCGCTCCTGGCGCATTTTGGCTATTTTCTTATCCAACTCCACCGACTTTCATCGCAACCGCCCAAGGCTCCCGGGCGCAGTGCATTACAGCTATCTCAAGCTTTTGGTAAGTCTTCGCAAGTTCTCAGCTGCTCCATTTCTCGGGGTCGCTATGTCGTATATTTCTGACGATTTTCCTTTACAGCTCCACCAACTCTTCTCACAGCCGCCCAAGGCTCCCGGGCGCAGTGAATTACAATTATATCAAGCTTTTGGTAAGTCTTCGCAAGTCCTCAGCTGCCTCATTTCTCAGGAACGTTATGTCGCCATATTTCTGACCATTTCCCTATCCAGCTCCACCAATTCTTCTCACAGCCGCCTAAGGCTCCCAGGCGCAGTGGATTACACTTATATCAAGCTTTTGGTAAGCTGTACCAAGTCCTCCCCTGCTCCATTTCTCGGGGTCGCTATGTCGGCATATTTCTGACGATTTTCTCTCCTAGCTCCACCAACTCTCATCGCAGCCGCCCTAGGCTCCCGGGCGCGGTGTATTACATCTGTATAAAGCCTCTGGTAAGCCCTTGCAGGCTCCTACCCGCCCCAATATTTTTTGACCCTCGGGCGGCGTGTTTCTCGCCATTTTCTTATTCAGGTCCTGCCCAAGGCTCCCGCGCGCTGTGTTGCATCTCCTTAATAGTTTATCGCCTTCCAAATATAATCAGGGTATGTATTTTTTGACCCTGTCGCCTTCGTTGCGCTGATCAAATATTGCAGGACGACATAATACAATACAATAAATCTACATTCACATATACATTAGCGAACCCGCGAAGTCGCGTAAGATTACATTCAGCATTTGAAGTTCAGCTGCACGCATTTGCCCAATTTATCCCCTCGCACCAAACACTGCTCCACCAATTGCTTCACCCTCTTCAATCCTCCTGCCCTCGAAAGCCGGAACCATTCTTGGTGATTGCGCCGACAGCGCCCGCGACAAGGATGACGTCCTAGCCATGCGCCCCGCTTGCGCAACTTCAGATGGATGAGGCGCTCTGCAGGGCCTGTCACCAGCGCGTCGCGAAACTCAGGAAAGCTCACCGATTTTTTTCGGGAAACGCGTGTACCGGGCGCACACAGCACGAATCCCGCCGCACTTGGTATAGGCGCATAGGCGCTTGTGCACATCGTCCGCTTTGCCGATTTTAACTTCCACCCGGCCCTTGGGCCCTTGGCGCTCGAGCAAATATGTCCAGCCTGCGCGCTCGAGGTAGCGCTTTTGATTCGTGAGGAGGTCGTCGATCTCGTGCTCAAGGGCAGCGGCGCGAATGGTCGGCATCTGCTCAAGTCAGCAGAGAGCAGAGACAACGAATAAGGACTCACCGAGGTCCAAAATCTGTCAATTCTTCGTGTCTGGGTGCGGGAGGGTCGACCCTTGAGTGTATGGCGTCGGTGTCGGGACTGATGATGAGCACATTCTCGATCGTGCCCGAGGACAGTGGATGGTGGAGGGAGGTGTCCGGTGTTCTTGGGCAGCGATTCGACGCTCCCGAAGAACGAAAGGATTGCAGCGCGGCGTTGACAAATCCGGCCCCGAATCAGACCCGAATCCAAGCTCCAGGATAAGTGCTGCGAGCGCACGGCGGCGCTGGATGTCGAAAATACAATGTGTCGGGTAAATGGGATTGGAAGCAACGCCGGCGCCTGGGACGCAGCCGATCATGGAGGGACGTTGTCCGATATCCTTCGGTACCGATTTGACGCTCCCCAAGAACGAATTGAAGCTGCAGGGAGCCGAGGCGGGTTGTGTGACAGTGTGACCCGCCGTCTTCTCCATCACCATCACCACCACCAACGTCCACGCCCGCAAGGATCTCCCACCTCCCCGCCGCCGCCCGCGGGCGGGAGCGCGGGGGTATCCCCACGGGGCGCGTGTCCGCCCGCCCAGGAACGGCGGAGGGGGTCACGCCCGCTGCTGCCGTGCTGGCACAGACACATGCAGTGCTGATGCCGGTGCCTGCGGAGGCTATCTGGCACGTCGCACGCGCGCCAGCGGTGGAGAAGCTGGTGGACGAGCACCTGGCCGACTTTTATCTTATGGATAGTGCGGGGTAGTAAGTGTTTTTGACTCTATTCTATCTTTTGGGGAGCTCGCGGGTCTCATGTGCCCTGTCCTCCCCATCCCCCCACCATCCCTCTCTACCCAGTCATCACCCACCCCTTCCCCTTCCCTCGTCTCCCTCCTTCCCTACTCTTTTTATCCGATCTCTCCATTCCACACATCCATCTTTTTATCTTGCTAACCACGTCTTACAGCTTCTTCTCCTCCATCCACCGCATTGCCGCGCCGACATACGTCCCCTCCGAGGAGGACGTCCTCCGCGCGCACGCGAAGAGCACCGCAATCATCGAGACAAGGTTTTGGATGGGGGATTTGATGTAAGTGTTCTTTTCTACTTCGGATCTTGGGCGGAGCTTTCCCGTCCATCTTTTGGCGGGCAGGCGAACGTGCCACCTGCTCCTGTTTTCTTCTTGCGAAGGAAACGTCTATGGTGTGCCCGCTCATGGGCTCCATGGGCGGATGCATTGCGAGCGCATGCTACCCGCTCTTCCCTCTTCACAAAGAGACCTCTGCCAGCGTCGGCGACGTTGCGCCATCCCCTATCCATATTCACCTGGTCAATGTTGCTGACTTAGCCCCCCAGAACCGCATGCGCGAGCCCCTCTACCTCTTCGAGTCTGTCATCAACTCGCGCTGGTTCCTCCGCACGAGCGTGATCCTGTTCCTGAACAAGATCGATGTGTTCAAGAGGAAGCATTGTCTCCTGGCCTTCGTCGTCCCCGAGGGCGACAACGTCAACATCGCGGGCGCTCGGCGCCGGTGACGAGTGCTGCGGGATACAGCACGCCGTTCTCGCCCCCCGTCCGACCCGCGCGCGGTCGGTATCTTCGCGACTACGTCTATGTTTGTTCTGGCCTCGGTGGGGGAGATGGGGAGCGGAGAACGCTTATCCGCGCGATGGAGCGAGTCGTATCCTTGCCACGTACATCAACACTTTCGAAATATAAATATAATATTTTATATATGACTTTATTGCTGAGGCTCGCTCAACGACCCCGGGGGTGCACCTTAGGGTGCACCCCAGGGTAATGCTAAAACACCTTGTTTCAGCAACGCTTTCCAAAGTTGCTGAAACTCTTTGTTTCTAAGCCAGCTGAAAGCACCGCCGAAACAATTCGTTTCGGCGCGTCTTCCAGCAGTACTCAATACACTTGGTTTCTTTCTAATCTAATTTGGCTCCCAAACAAATCGTTTCAGCAATGCTTTGATAAAACACAAAAGTCTTTGTTTCAAGACGACTGAAAGCACCGCCGAAACAAGTTGTATCGGGGCGACTTTCAGCAGTTCCAAATATGCAGTGTTTCTTTCTCTCTGACTGGGCTCCTGAGAGTCCACCTCTCGGCAGTCCTTTCATACTTTGTTCAAACTAAGAGTAAAATTCACGCCCAAAAGGGTGTTTGCCAGTTGCTCTTTCGGGGTCGGTTTTGTATTACATTAAAACAACAAGTAAAACCTTTTTTTTTCCGTCGACTGAAACAATTAATATCGGTTACTCTTTTGACCTAGGTTGAAAGTTTGCTGTCCCCGGTGTGAGGTGGAAAAAATGATTCTGGTTTAGAAGTAGTCATTACGAGGAGATACCAATCAAAACTGCCCCACAAAGTTGCAAGAAAGCAACCAATGTCTTCCAAACATTAAATGACGCCCCCGCTATCCACCGGCAATTAAAACACGTGATAAGTTACTATATGGGGTATTATGTTAGTTAGTTAGTCCACCCATCGAGCTGCGAAAAAAAACATTGGCCCTAGTGCAGTTTTTTAATTGCCGGCATACCCTTGCTTAGTTCGGTCGCTTACTATGTAATGTGGATGTACAGGAATAGATATAGACATAGTCATTGCTATGTCTGCATTCGCCTTCGGCTTGAGTGCTGAGCAAGTGTATGATCCGCCGTGCGCCCAAGATCGACGTTGGAGAGGCGGAAAGTTTGGCGGCGGATTATCCGGACCGGGTTGACAAAAGCCGCTTGTGTCATACAGTTGGGATGGGCTCGACTTCCCTAGCGCACCCAGGGCGATCTAGGTTTTGTGCTCGCTGTAGTCGTAGTTTACGCCAGCTGTTTTAAATTGGTTGAATGCACTATGCTTTGCGTTCTCTGAGAATGACTTGGTCAAAATTGATGTGATTGTAATCTTATCTTATCTTTTGCTTCATTTCTGCTTTACCACTCACCTCGCTTCTCCACCGACCACAATGCATTGTGGTCGGGAGCTGCCTCTTTGGGACGGCTGTCTTTTCTTCTCTGCCAACGTCATGAACCGGAACAAAGGCTGCCAGGGAGGCACACGAGCCCCAGCGGCCCCCGCGATGTACGTTCACCAGCCTCATATTGGGGAGGTCATATCAGTCTCAGCAAACGGTCGCAGCGCCAGTACGCATGCCCATGTTGTGCGCAGTCAGCTAGCCGTCCTAGAGTACGTTCAAGAAGACTCTTTCACAAACGCGGCTGTCGAGAGCTGGGAATTCAGTTACGATCTCGGCGACACGGCGCTGATCAGGGAAGTCCAGCCAGCAGACGACGACGGAATTCGGTTAACTGCAAAGAAAACAGTGTATGAAAATTCAGTACGTATCAGTGGGATTGACGACAGATACAGTCTAAATCGTTTTTATTTATTTATAGGATTATCCAATGTTGACATGGACAAAGCATCAAGATGAGTACCTCGACGAGGTGCTCCGATTGGAGGGACGCAGCTACTCCGCCATTTGTTCTACGTGTGGCGGCTGACGGGGTTCTGACCCGACATTTCAATGCGAGCACCAAACGTGTAATGGCCCAGGGTTGTTTTGTAAACAGTGTATTGTGAAACGGCACACCGTGCTGCCGACATACTGGGTTCAGGTAAGCAATGTTGAGGAACTTGTGGGTCGAAACTGACAAGAGGATGTTAAGGAATGGAACAGAACTTTCTTCGAGCGACAGGCGCTCGAGAATCTTGGGCTGGTGGTCCAGCTCGGTCATCTCACCGGATACAGTTGCAATAACCCATGGAAGGCTCACCAGGACTTCGTTGTGATCGATGTCACCGGGGTGCACAACGTCAACGTCAACTATTGCCTCTGTGACAGCAAGATCGAGCGGTGGCAACAACTGATGCAGGTTTGCTGGTGGCCGGGGACAGTTCACGACCCAAAGACCTGCGCGACATTTGGGGTCGTGCACCTCTTTTGAACGCTGAACTGTTTGGGGAAGGTCTCAGTGCACGACTTTTTGCCCTCACTGGAGTTACTGAGCAACAACAATGGTCTTAATCCAGTATTTGTACGTGTATCTGACCCTTTGTACGTTTAAATCATATCTAACCTCGCGTCCAGGATCGCCGTAGGGCATTCTGCCACATCGTCCGACCATATCAGACAATATCGATGATGAAGTGCGCAGGGCATGGGCACGACCCAGCTGGTGTTGTGGGAGCCGCACAAAGCGAGCTGGCGCTGCTGTGTCGGAGTTGTCCCCACCCTGGGAGGAATTTGCCAGAGGGGTGGGATAATATTAATTGGGATGCCATGCCCGAGGACTTGCGGTATGTGGTTGGCTGCCCGATGCAAAATTATGGTACTGACGTCTCACCAAGCTACAAATACTTTCTTTTTCTCGCCCAGGACTGCAACTTCCGGTTGATCAACCGGAACATCTCTTTCGTGGCAAAGGATCCCATTGTGAGCGACGGTTACGAGTACTTCGTCAACAACGCCAAGTACACTGAATGGATTCGCACCCACATCACTGAGAAGGAGATATCAACGTGTTCAGGCTTCCAAGCCATGTTCCTTGCCAACCGGAAGTGGGTTAAAAGACTGCGCATGACGGGAGTGGGGGGTGTTACATGCACCAGGCATAACATGTGGAGGCCGAATGGCATCGGAGACTCGCAGTTGGGCGAATGGTACGCGACAATTGCCTACACATTTAACCAATGCTGACGATGGCGCAGATACTGTAACATGGATTTTATTTAGGGATCGGCACCGTACCCGTATGGTACAGTGATACGTACGTACGGTACGGGAAAATACCCGTACCGTCGGCCATTTTGATGCAAAAACTTATGACCGTACGTATACGGTACGGTCCCGTATTTTGCCGTACCGTATACGGGTCATACGGCCGTATACGGTGGATACGGTCAAGCTGTCAATCACATCAACAATTGCCTTATTTAGCCATGCCGTGCTGTCCTCGGACAAGTCGGGAGTCCTCGGCACCGCTCGGCATCGGATCGGTGAACGACGTGGGCTCCGCGATGATCAATTTGGATCACCTTGGGTGACTCAGAAGCATCGGAAAGGCAGTTGGTATCACTGGCTGACGTTTTTAGTTGCGGCATGCAACTCCAATGCTTCTGAAGCTGTTGTTAGATGATGTGGTGTTGGAGATAGACTTACGATGAAATTGGAGTCGCTTGAAAATCCCTATGGTTGTTCTCAACAACTCAAACAATTAAAATGCTCCGTAAGTCCGTATACGGCCGTATACGGCCGTATTAGGTCCGTACCGTACCGTGGAGCGAGGTAAGGCTCCGTATCTTGCCGTACCGTAGGCTTCCGTATGCCGTATGGCCCGTATTTAGGCCCGTACCGTATACGGTACGTACGGCGCCGATCCCTAATTTTATTTTATTCTCATCAATCCTCAATGTAATCATTTTCTATTTAATCATATCCTACAACATTGCTTGCCAATATGGGAAGCAGTTCTGGCCTCGCATGGAGGCATTGCCGGCAGCAATGCATCTCCTCATCAAGCGGGTGCGCGTGTGGTTTAAAGTGCCCAACTTCCATCTGCCCCCTCACGTACCTGCGTGCCATTCGCCTTACTCCTTCCACTACATGTGGGGGGCGGGAAGAACTCACAGCGAAACTATCGAACAGAATTGGGAATTTACGAACGGGGCCGCAGCATCGACAAAGATGATGGGAGTGGGGACTCGGCACGCGACTCTGGAAGATCTATCCGGGTTTCACAATTGGCGTCGGCAAGTGGCTTGGAGGAAGATCTTTGCAAGACAGATGGTCGAGAATGTGAAGGAGGGCCAGGTCCATCGAGACGTGTTCGAGGCTTTCGATGCCGCGCTGCGGGAGACAGCACCAGAGATGGTGGAGGGCTGGAAAAAGTGGATGCATCAGTGGGAATCGCGCCAGCACACGGATGGAACGGAGTCGCCGTTCGAGCTGAAGGAGACAGGTACGTTCTCAGTCCGAGCATGTGAATTGGGTGATACTGATGTTTGATCGTGTAGTGGCGACGCTGCACGAAATCAAGAACAAGTTGGCAAAAGAGGAGCTGTTGCAGAGCGAGGAGGGAACCGAAGTTGAGCGCAAGGATACGCCGAGTATGTTCATCGTCATGGAGCTGGAGATCGAGGACATACAGTGAGTGCTCAGTTCAATAGACGACGAGAAATTCATTGATTGATATGTGTGTTAGGCGAAATCTGACAATCAACGTCAAAGCCATATGCATCGCCAACCCAACCGACGTCCAGTCTCTTGACTTTCTGAAGCGGCACACAGCACTCTTGAAGCGCATACAGGTGTTCCACAAGCTGCAGCAGGCTTACATGCCGAATCTGCGCCGCTTCCTTTCGGCCACACAGCGCCAAATCTGGGATTCAGAAGTGGAGCGCCACACGGAGGCCATCTGGCTGTTTTTGCCGTCAGATATATTGGATGCGACTAAGCGGATGCACACTTGCACGCAGGGTTTGCCCGGGGTGGAGGCGGATCTGCGGATCGGCGAGGCGCGCAAGGCCCTGCACACATTGCGACAGGTTTTGCGAACACATACAATGACATATCAGTTCTGCCTCCGCCATTGTACAGGCCAGTGCATGCTGACAAGGGACCAAGGAGTATTGCGACAAATCAATCTCAAGATTCGCAGGGCGAAGTTGCGTTATCGCTACGTACAGAATGCTTTGAAGCGGTTGAAGGGTGACAGGCCGTGGGAGCGTGAGCTGCAGGTGCTGGAGGACACAGATGTGTGGGCGCTGAATGAACGAGCGTTGATGGACGAGGGGAAGGAGCAAAGGAAGGCAGTGCATGACTACGAGGACGTTGTGGAGGAGGGGGGCGTAGCAGTGTATGGCGTCGTGGCATTGGGGGAAAGACAGCAGACGCTGTCATGGATTTGATACTCGGCGAGGCCCGAGGAGCCGACAGAGGTGGAATTGGTAGAAGGTACATGGGCAAAAGAATGATGTTTGATTACTTACAAGAGTCGTAGCCCTACGTGTGGAGTGGTGCAAAGCCTATGCGGATGCAGCGTTGGCAGGAGAACATAGTATTGGTCGAGGAGATGCACCGGACCATTGAATATGGGTATTGGTCCGCACGCGAGTGGGAGAGGAGGGCGAATGGGAGGGCCGGCAGCGTCGATGATGAGCTCCTGGAGGGATTAACGGCGTACGCACGAGAGCAGCAGCAGCAGGAGGTCAAGATATCCGGCATCATGACCGAGAAGTGGGCGGGGATCAGGCTAAAGGGTCGAGCATATCTGGAATGCAAAACGGCCCTGGGGGTGGATATTGTGGTGCCCCTAAATGAGGATGATGCAGGAGAAGAGGATGACGAGGAGGAAGAAGGGCCTCCAGACTACGATGATGAGGGCGACGACAAAATTGTTGAGTGAATAGAATTTCCTTTTTGAGCGGAACAGTGGTTTGACAGGTGTGGCCGTGTGGTGAATTCGGTGTCGCGATGGTGCATTGCTGTCTTGCTTGACATTTGACAGGTCGGGTTTTCACGGATGGACATCGCTACAATTGCTACAGAAATCAACGGGGCAATCAATGGTGTATTCTCTTGATATTTGTGATGCCAATGTAAAAACAGACGAGAATGGTCAGTTTTGATGAGAAAATAGGTCCTGAGAATTTTTTACATCCAAAAAGGTGGATGCCGTGCATGCCGAGGAATATGCTATATAATTTACACTGGAAGCGTACCTATTACAGAATAAAATAGTGTTCATGGCCACATTGCAATGCAGGTATTACGCAGTGGATGGCCAATCATCACCCACAATGCATTACTGCTGTTGGCCACTGCCAACCATAATGCATTATGGTCGCTTTTCTTGGCGCTTCCATCGCAGTGGCCACCCTCGCTGTGAATGCCATGGCGCCTTGCACATGTGTTGTGCTGTACACAATTTGACCCGTGTAATGGCTTGGCATCGCACACTGATCCCACTGTACTGCCTGCCACTTGAGTGTGAGCAGGCAGCACACCATCTCCTCTTGAAGGAGGCGCTCTTCCTCCCACCAGCACTTCACGTGCGTATACACCTTTGACAACTCCACCCTCACACCCTCATGCATCGCCTCCCCTACCACACCCTCCATCCCCCCGGCGGCATACCAAATCCATGATGTGACGCACGTCTTCTCCCCCATCCCAGGCACACCCCATACCTCACTGTTCTCATTAGCCTGCTGTGCCTCCTTCCTCTTGCCCTTCATAGTGTGTTGCTTCCTCCTCTTTACCTCCTCCTCATCCTTAGGGAGTCGAAGATCTGCCTGCTCAAGTGCATGCCAGCTACAGGCCCCGGCAGCGTGCACTAGTGCGAGGCACGCTGCTCACACCTGCCAGTAGGTGGCTGCTGCAAGGTCGATCTTCCGCTGCTGCCCATCAACGAGTGTTCTTGACTGCGTGTTCTGGTGCTGATGGCGGGAGTTCAGTGTCTTGTACGTCTGCAGCCATCTCTTGGCGATCAGGCCGTGCCGGATGACCTCTAGGCTCTCGCTGCATTGCACGTCACAAAGTTGTGCTTCAGCAATCACGATGTTGGGTGCAGAGAGCAGGGGCATGGCTTGGAGCGGCGACAGCCCTGATGGCAGGAAGAGAGGCGCGTGCTTGGCTTCCAGGGGCTCTGCTGGATCTCCAGCGGTGGCGAGGCACTGAAGTGCACCAGGGGAGTACTTGCGCTGTATGATCCACAGCTTCTTGATTTGCTGCGAGATCTGTGTGCAGTGGGTAATGAAGTCTGTGAGTTCCTTGGTGGTGGGGTTTTTCTTGGCCAACAAGTCAGCAGAAAGCTGACGCCTGAAGAAACGGTGAGTTTCAGGAAATAACAGAGTCCCAAAAAACAGACATGCACTGCTGCCCTTCTATCTCCACCCTGAGAATCAAGGACTCAATCATTGTGTCATCAATGGCCTCGCACATGGCTGTAGAGTTGCGCTCTCGATCTTGCTCCTCGCACACAAGCTCCAATTTGATATCGTGCAAGGTCAGACCTTGAAAAATGAGCAGGTGTTAGAGAAACATAAGCTTCACCTAGCATGGGTATCCTTATCCTTTCTTCTCTTTGGATCCCCCCCCTAGGTGTGTAGTATTCCCACTCTGCATTAGTATAGTCCATTGATGTACTTTGGATTCCCCTGCTAGTTTCTGCACCCTACCCCGAGCTTAAGGTTGCCCTTATAAATACAGGCTGTTTCTTTCTCCTCTGACTGGGCTCCTGAGAGTTCATCTCTCAGCAGTCCTTTCATACTTCGCTGACAATAAGAGTGAAATTTCACTTTTTTTTTATCTACTGAATTAACTACTGTTGTTTACCATCTTGACCTTGGTCAAGAGATTGCTTTCCTCAGTGTGTCTTCAAAGAACCCCAGCTACCCATTCTCATCTGTTATCAAAGCTTTGAAGCTTTATGTCACTGTGCTCTGTGCTTTCTGTCTGCTCAGGCCAATTCCTGTTCACTCAGATCTAGCCTGAACACTTGCACAGCAAAGTTTCCATATCTATCACAATACATCGTTGCATTTCCAGTGCTTCCTGTCTGTTTGGGTCAATTCCCATTCACTCAGAGCAAGCCTCAAACACTTGTACTTTGTTACAAGGGTTTCCATTGCCTGCAACCTTAAAACAATGTCCTGCACCAGGAGCTGATACTTTTCTGTGCACTTCTCCAGTACTTCCACTTATTTCAATGCACTTCCATGTGTGGGATTGGTTTGGATTGGTGTTTTCTTGATAGGTTCAGAGCACATTGATCAATTTACAGACAGCATAATTTTATACAGAGGGTAAAAAGTCTTGCAGAAAGACTGGACTGTTTTTGGATTTGAGAATTTTGGCTCACATCTAAAAAGGAGAAAGTTTTGGCAAGTGGAAAGGTGGGTTTAAAGATCAAGGGATTTTGTTATTGGCCCGGAAAGTGCAATGCCAATAGCAAAAGTGCCTCAAAATTTAAACCTGCCTTTCAACTTGTCAGGAAGATTTCCCTTTTAGGTGTGGATGTTTGTGAAGATGGCATTGTAGAAATCCAGATCACACCAATGGTGAGTAAGTAATATAGAAATCTGAGAACATGCAATGCACTACTATACTACGACATATTCAAACCCTAGAGGGGTCTGAGGGAATTGGGAACAGAGAAAAATAGGAAATCCAGACCAAAAGTGATGGGCATAATTGTAATAATGGAACATGGAAAAAACAAAACAAAAACACTGTAAGTATCTGTACTGCTTCTGAAGCTACAAATTTTGGATACAACGGGTGAAAGCTCATATTGTAAGTTGATTAAGGGGTTCACCAATGAATTCCATCTGCTCCTCATCTTCAAGGTGGGATAAATTGCCAGAAGGGACTTCAAGCCTCACCAGACGAACTATGTTCTCTCTGTGATGATCCAGAACGTTGCTGTCAACACAAGAAAGCCTTTTATCAACACATTGAACCTCCGTCATCTGAGATGACTTTTCAAAGAGGGGCCTTGCTGTCTCCCAAAGTTCAGCTGCTTTTAGCAGATCACCACACCTGTTGGAAATGTCACCAAGTCTGAGCATACATTCTGCTCTGCTTTGATGGACATCCATATAAGTAAACCCCACGAGGGCTACAGTGAACAAGCTGACAGCAGTGTTCTCATCCTTGTATGTGAAGAACATTTGCCCCAGAAACTGCAAAGCTTTATAGACTTTTAGCTTTGCTTTTAGCTTGAGAGAATGTATGAGAAAAATGGTTGTCCAGCCAGGTGTTGATTCATCTGCACCCCAGAAGCTGGCATTGCCCAATCTTTCAAAACAGAACAACTTGATTTCACTGTGTTCTGTGGCCAATTCCAAACACTTTTTGAATAGTCTCTTTGCTGTTGGTAGATCTTTTTCCCTGATATACAGATCAGCAAGGGTAGCATCACAACAGATTATCAATAGCTTGAGATTTAGGGTGGTGAATATTGACTTAGCAAGTTCAATATTTCCCAGCACATCCTGTTTTTGGACACCCATTGACACTGCAATTTCAGCCAAATTTAGCAATGCAACAGCATGCCAATAGGCACTTCGGTTTGTAGCGATCTGAAGCATCTTGGTCTGAATTGTCCAGGCCTCACTATATTCTGATTTACACTTGTGGACCTCAGCCTGATCGGCCCTGATGCGAAGATTGACCTCACTACAAGCCATACCGCAAAGACTAAGGAGACTCTGTGCTATGATGTTCAAAGAGAGACTTTGTTTGTAGTAACCAAGCTCTTTCCAGCACGTGGCTTCTGTGCAGGCAGCATGTGCTTCTCCATATAAATCCCCAGAAACCCTTAACAGCTTCTGGGATTCACGTGCATCCATTTGCGCTACAGAGTATGCCCCAAGGCGAAGGTTAATCCATGCCAGATGAATTAATCCATGACCATGTCTCCTGATGTTACCAGTTTGAGTTGCCAAGGATATAAGTTTTTTGCACATATTTGTAGCCTGACCAGGATCATTTTTGACCTGTCGATAGTAATCTATCATATTGAGATAAAATGTGCCTAGGAAGTCCAGGTGTCAGTTCTCATAGATGAAGTTCAGACAGGGAACACACATTTCAGATCTGGATCATTGAAGTCCTTGAAAAGCTCCACAACTTGGGAAGCCAGAGCCTCAGGATCGAGGTGGATTGACTCAATCAAAAAGTAAGCTTTGAGTCTATGATCGTTGAGCTGTGGAAGGAGGTCTTGGATTTGGCCCATCAAAGGAGTCTGCATCTGTATGTTGACCTCGCTGAATCGGCTGAAATAACATACACAGTAAATGCTATTTGATAGGGTTGGCTGTTTCTGCTTTAGACCCCATTGCAGCACATTGTGAATGTTTGTGAGATTTGATTTTATTTGGGTGATTGTGCTGGAACTCGACTGGGTTCCCATGTAATCTCTAGAAAATTTAAGCATCTCCTGGAAGTATTTGAAGAGGCTCTGAACAAGATGATCTCCAGGGGGTTGGTGTTGTTGCAGATACTCCCGGATGGGCATTAGTACCTTCAGTCTTTTATGCTCATCGCTGTAGGCCAGAGCAGTAGACTTCAGGGTTGTTTTACATTTAAGGATCTTTTCCAGTGGTAGTTTGCTTTGAATGAGATCTACATCTGTGAGACCATCTGGGAGCATTGCCAGGAGGCTCAGGAGTTCTTGTGAATGAGGAATTGGTTGGATCCGAGGGCTTGATAATGACAGAGAAATGGACATGTCCAGGTTTGATCTTTTGTCAAAGCCTTCTGAAATCACAGAGGTCTTTTCCTTGTCCCAGCGGGATAATACATTGGAGCAGCCTTCAGTGTCAGCCAAATGGGCAAGCAGACTGATTGCAAGTGGCATGTTGTCTGCCAGGGAGAGAATTTGATCAACCTCCTCCAGGCTGTGTCCACTATCCGCAATATCAACAAATGTATGCCGAGCCGCCTCTTGATCCAAGGGTTGCAAGACTTTTAAAAAGGGTCTAGTCCATTGCACCTTGGCAGGGTGTTCGGCTCCTCGCATGGTAATCTGAGATGAAGTGAGTTGAGAGGATTATCCAAAACCCATTTAACTTGCCATTAATGCAAGATCCTCCACACCTGTGAGCAGTGAGAGTAATTCTTCAATGTTGGCACGAGAACTTGCTGGCTCCCACAAGGTCTCAAGTTCATCTAAAATCAAGAGACTCAGTGGATTGTTTGAGAAATGCTGCAGCACTGCTTGGGTAAGGTCTTTGCCAGGCTTGAGTCCCAGATGACTCCCAATCAAGTTTGCCAGTTCAACTTTTGTTGTTACAGAGTTGCAAGCAACGAAGAACCTATTTTTTACATATCTGGCTGTGATATCTGGGTGGTGCAAGACAGCTCTTGCTAGGGAGGTTTTTCCCATACCGCCTGCACCCAAAATTGCTATCCTCGGAATTCCAGCATTAAAAAGGTGAAGGATGTCTGAGAACTCAGACTCCCGGCCATGGAAGATTTTCGGCTCTGATGGCAGCATTGAGATTGAGTTAGAGCTTTAAAATCACAGAATAAGTATTATCCAATAACTTTGTGGGGAAGATGGATTCCGTACCTATTGGATGACCAAGAATAATGTCGGCTCATCTATGAAACAGTAGGTGTACATCTGGCGACACTCACAGTTGAATTCCTTACTGTGGATGCTCTTTCTGAAGCAGTTGCTTCAGAGAGTTTTTCAATCATGTCAAGCACTTCTTGGTGTCTCTTTTGTGCATCTTTCTTCATCTCTGCAATGTCTGGCAAAGCCCTGGTTCCTTCAATCTATGAAAGATATGCATCTATGAGTTTTGGTTACACAGAATTGACAACAAACCTGAAAGAACTCAAAGCTTTGTTGTAGTCCAGCTTGGCAGTCTTTCAGTAGTGCGCTAATTTCACCCTGCCGGAAGAAGCTTTTCACTCTGTTCCCCTTTTGTTGGGCCTCTACAAAAGTGTATATTTTGTGAAGGATCCTGATTTCAGTGGTCAATGTATAGGGGATTTCCAATGGACAAGGACAGTACTCTGTGAATTTGCCAACATGATCCAGAACTTCTATAGGCATTTCTCCACCTGCATCTGACTTGATGTGAAGAATCGTGATTGCATTCAGCAATTTGTGAATTTGCTCCAGAAGCTGAACACAGTCATCTTTGTGTTTGCTAATAGTCTAGGGTGCCACTCAGTTTCACCCTGATAAGAGCCTCTCCAACACAACTCACCTGGATATTTTTCAGGACTGCTTGAGTTGTGTTTATTATAGCACCCAAGAAGGGAGTCTTCATGCTATCTGCGATGATTTGCAAGCTATTTGTAGTCATAGTCAAGCATATAATCACATTATCCAGTCTATTCCGAGTGGCAGTGGACAGCGGCATGTTGGGGGTGTGGTGGCCTTGGCACAACTGATGGTCTTTTATCTATTTGGCCACTGCCAAGATCATTCATTTTAGTTCCGATATTCATCAGACTCCGGCTACTCACAGTCTTGCCTTATATTAATACGGTTCTGTGTCGGATTTAGCTCCCGGAATTAGGCCAGAATTGGGCAATCAATCACAGTAGGATGGACTCTGAAGCTGCAAGATATATGATTTGGCTCACCGAAGCTGACCAGCCTTCACTGGCCATCGTCTAGAATATATAGCCACTGTGGCAGCCATTCATGGGCAAACCTACACTGCCATTATAAAATCCATGCACTAACACAACTGACTCAGTATCTCCACCTTCCTGGAGATCAATCATCGCATAAGCCAGTAATTGACCACTCACCAAAATGGGTCTGCCAGCCCAAGAGGGTCGGTCCAACCGAGACCAAACCGCTAACCCCGACACTGCGCAATAAGCAGCCAGATGTGGAAGTTATTATAGCACATATGCGGGCCTAGAGAGGGTGAGAATACCAAAAAATGCACAGTAACCATGCTCAGTGAATCTCATAATTAGCTACCAGCTGTGCAATATTGGCCTTATGTCCTATCAGTTTGAATGCCTGATATGTGTTACTATATCTCCAATCAGTAACACTGGAAAGTTGCAAGCCAACATCAAAAGTGCAGTACCCAGCAGAGAACCAACCGGGACAAAGGGATAGATGTTTGTGGCATTGGTGAAGGTCCCACCAGCCACTGTGAAACGCAGTGACCCTGATAAGACACCTGAGCTGGATTAGACACCAACCAGGCATGAGCTTTTGAGTATATACAACTTCCATTTTGGGACAAGCACAGCCACTGTGCCAACGGCTCACTCGGCGGAGTTTCAAATGAATCCAAAGATCACTAAGTCAAGTGATACTGCAAATGAGCTGTATTACACATGTAAGAAGGTACAAAATGATGTGTATTATTTACATCTCTATACATTTACATATTTAATTGGATACAAACTGGAAGGTCTACAATGGATGACTTTCTATAAGCCTTTTCTTATCTTAAACCTTGTTTGAGCGGTGCCAATTGTGCTGTCACAAGAGTTATTTGTATTAATCTATTGCTTATGAGCTCCCATAAGCCATAAAATAGTAATTTGCAACATTAATTTCATTAGCATGTTTACATCACACATGAATAATGCATTGACTTGCTACTGCCTCTGCTATTAGCATGGATATTGACATGTTCTTCCTCCATCAGCATTTCAAGGACATGGAGGACAACAAAATACATGACCAACAGCAGCTTGCCAGCTTTGCTACCAGTGGTTCATAATACTGCTAGGCAACTGCTAGGTGTCATTGAGGGTCTCAGACTTTGTACAGAATGACAGAGACCAAGCCATTGATACCAGTCCTACTGGATCCGAAGGTTTTGATGCTGAAATTGGGGCGAACAGGGGTTGTATCCATAGCGGCTGTGATGCAGATTTGCAGGCACGGTGCGGTCCAAATCTGCCCTTGACAGATGGCTGTGTTGATTCAGACGAAATGGCTGAGGGCCAGGTGGAATCATATAAAGGAGGGGTATTTGAGCAGAAATTATTCTGAAGAGGGGGTAGGGACCCCTCTACAGACTATAATATTTAAGCTCTGTACAAGGGTCCAAAATATTCTAACCAAGATCTTCACCCGATGGGATCCTGACAGGTGTCATGTCAGTACATTGATTGCGCAGAGTTTGAGCTCAAAAAATCGAAATAATGCTTATGGAAAGTCATCAGTAGTATGTCATTGGGTGTTTGTTGGCGAGGAGACACTGCGTAATTGTGTTCAGCTCAGAGCTGGGGCTGTTCATGGTGGGAATAAGGCCGGGGAGGGACAGGTCAGCTGCCAAGGTCACGCTTCCCACCTGTGGCTGGAGGATTTAGGCTCTGGGGATGGAGCTAGCCAAGGAAACCTACTATCTCAAGCCACGACACTAGCCATGCATGGCTAGAGCCAAGAAAATAGGCTAATGGTTTAATTTAAATAGCAAAAGGTAATAGTGGGAATTGAACCCAGAGCAAGCCAGCTGGCTTATATAATAAAAGCTATCTGATGCACTATAACCAACTGAGCTAAGAGGGAGTGATAGCAGCCTGAAGTGATAGGAATGTACTGTAGTCTTGCCAACATACAATAAGCTGTTCCCTCACCTGTGCTGGCCCGCATAGGGCCTGGTTAGGCCAGTTAGGGTTAGTGGCTAGGGGTTAGAGTTAGGGTTAGTGGTTAGGTGGTTAGGGGCCCTGGGAACATTGTTATTTTTGATTAGGAGGTTAGGTTGGTTAGGGTTTGCTAGGTTTGGGTTAGGTTGGTTTGGGTCTAAAACACACCAAAACACAAAATAAGCGGTGCCAAACAACTATCGAAGACCTAGGGCAGCTTGCCTGCCCTAGGTCTGGGTATGAGCTGGGAAACAAAACGATTTTATATCAAGCAATTTAGTGTAGTGGGTAACAAGGCTTGATTCTTCATCTGTCACCTAAGATGAGTCAGCTGAAGGTAAAAGTGTAGAAATTCTGGAACATGCTGAGTTTGTTGGTGCAAAAAGCGAGTTTGCGCTCGGAGCAGGGCTGGGAAGGCGGCAGCAGCTTCAGCAAGACCGGTGTCGAGGATTTGGTGAGTGCTGGTGGGGTGGGTGGCCGGGTCTCGTGAATCTTGCAATGTGAGGTCGCAAGGCCATGACAGCAAACCTTGCAGTGGCGCATCACACCCTGCGCATTTCCTGGGTGTGTACAGGAAAGGCATTTGGCACTCGGGCAGGGAGGGGGTCTTGCAGTGGCCATCTGCGTAGAGGGAGGCGGGTGAGAGGTGGAGCGGTGTTCTGATGAGCAATGTTCTGCTGGGCGGGAGGTAGAGTGTTGCAAGGGTGCATGCCAAGGTCCCAGAATTATACTGGGGCCCATGGGTTTTTTTGAAGCACTGGATAGAAAAAGCTAGAACAGGGCGAGAGGAAGAAAAGGCAGAGAAAGAAACACGTTGCAACTTACGCAACGTAGTACTTTCCTTGGTTGCTGCTGTGCTGGCATTGGCAGGCAGCAGACCGGAACTGAGGGCAGAGCGGCTCTGGACAGAGGTGCGGTGGGTGTTGATGTGCATGGTGTGGTGGTTTGTGAACAGAGGCATAATGGTCGTGGTCGTGGGTATCATGAAGAGAGGATGAGGAAGGACACTTGTTTGGCATGCAGCTCACCACGGCTTCAAGTTCGAGCTCCGCCTCTTGAGCCGCCGGCAGGATGGCTGTGCTCTTCCCGGAAAGGAAGGCCCCTAATGGCGGTTCGGACAGAGTGGAGTGCGACTTGCCTAATTTGAGCAAGTCATACTATCAATCAAGCAGGGCTAGATTTTTCCCCTGTCCATCTCCAGCTGCAATAGCAGATGTACAGAATGAGTCCCACAAATGCGAGAAGTATATAGACCTTGAGTGGTTGCCATGTCCATGCTGTGGTTGTATCAAACTTTGAAGGAGGATTACTCTGGCTGTAAGTAATGATGAGGCGGAGGATGGGTCTATACAGCGAGTCAATTTTTTTTTATCAAGATTTACCTGGTACATGAATTTATCCTGTTCTACCATCCCGATCTGTGCACGCTGGACAAAAGTCTAAAGGCTAACGGTCACCTGATCGCGATTTCCAGCTGCGACACGGTTCTGACATCATTGCCATTAATATGACATCAACTCGACCTTGTAGTCTCCCGCCTTTCTCTGTTTTGCATTACCTCGTTCTCGTACAAATGGCCATATCGGTGCCATCTGATTCTTGCACAAAGCAACTAAAAGCTCCTTTCCTCAACTCGTCGAACTGTGCGCCCCCCACGACGCGGCGTCGTCGACGAATCCGAAACACCACACTCATTTACGCCTCCAGCGCCTCCTCCCCGAAAACCGCCTCCTACCTGTATTCTCTCCCTTGGGTGCGTCGCGACTAGCCCCGGCACCATCCCTTTATTGTTCCCGACGCTGAATCTCCCTTTGTCTGAATTTGCGTCCTTGGTGCCGTTCCTGACTGATGCCGACGACGCCTCCTGCTGCGGGGACCCGAGCCCTGATCCCGAACCATGGTGACACCCTCGCGCGCACACATTGAGCCTCGAGCAGCCGCACCATGCTTACACGCCGAAGTCATGTGTAGCACGCATCTCCGTCCCCAACAACGGACACCATCTGCGCGCATCCTCCCCGATGCGGTTTTCTAGGGGTATTGTACCCCCGGCGTGCGCGCTGTCAGTCCTTCTTTTGGGGAACGAAGGCGTGGACCTCCCACTATCGACGCCTGCGCCGCCTACTCCCTTGCGCTTCATCATCACCGCCACGCACGCACGCTGCAGCTTGGGAGGAAGCACTGGCAGCAGCAGCGCAGCGCTGGAGATGTCCGCACTGGTGGCGACGCAGCTGTTGCACCAGCAGCAAGGCAAAGGGAAGACAGGCGCCAGGACAGGGAGGACGTTCGTGTGGCGGGCGTCGAGCCTTGGCTGCATGCTGCCCATATGCGATCGGGGCTGGGCTTCGGTCGTGGATCCATATTAAGGGTTCTTGCGATACTGAGCTCAAGCTTGGTCTTGAGCTCGTCCCCCGATGGCCGCTTCGCGCTTCTCCATCCCGCTCTCGATCCACACCGAGCTGCGCCTTACCTCGATCAATCCACGCGTCCGAGACTCCGAGTCGCCTCGCTGGCTGGCCAGATTCATTTGGGACGACCCATTTGTTCTCGCATCTCCTCAACGCATGCCGCTGTTGCGCAGCCGTTCCTCCTCTCATCTCCATATCGCATCGCGGCCTGCGTCTCACCGCGACTTCAGCACAGACCCGGCGTCGCATCATCCAGCTTAGCTTTGCCTACTTGTATCTACACCACGAATTTCACGCACGGTGCGGCACAAACACAAAGATGCAACTCGACGATCTATTTTGTTTTCTGGACTTCGCGCATCTCATGGACTTCACGCATCGCACAGATCTCACCTCTAGATCTTACTGCAGCGCTAAGTATCTCCCGGTCCCGGACTTCGCGTGCTGAGTCGAACCGTGTCTTGACTGCCATCATCGTACCTCTCCGAAAGAGAGCATCCTAGCTCATCTCGTCAACAAACTCCAAGCGCGTGTACGATCTTATATCGTACACCCTCTCGTTACCGCTTCTCAATGACTTCTACCGCCTGTTTCTCATTCCAGGGATGGGGAATTGCGCAGGAGGGCTTGATCCCACCTCATTTGGGCAATCAAATGGCCTCAACCTCGTCAACGACTCGTCTCATAATATATTGTTGGCAATGGTCGACTGGGTGGAAGGTGGGATTGCACCGGCCACTATCATTGGCTCCGATACTGCCAATGCGACGCGAACACACTGCAGGTATCTCATGCGGAGCGTGTTCAATGGGACGGTGTTCGTTTGTGAGTAGGCCGTGCAAAAGGGAGTAAGGAATATCGCGTGGAAACACTGAACTTGACGTCGATACGGCCTGACACTGATTGCATACAATCCAAATACTTCCTCAGAATCTTTTTGAATGTCCTCGGGAGAGTCCTTTCAGGGGTGGTAGCTGTGGATCGCTCGAGTTGTGTCTGTCGCGTATTTTTTCACGGATACAACAGGATGTTCACGTAGTCAGTTTGTCTGATGCCTGTATTTCATTACCAGGGGATCAGTTGCTCTGGATTTGGTTTCCGGTGTTGCAAGAGAACAGCCCCGGTGATTAATTC
>JARIHO010000160.1:0-85616 GCA_029282495.1 Mycena albidolilacea
CGACTTGTGGGTTGCTGGAGAGGGCCCCCCCTGAACAGCTACCGATTCTCGATCACCATGAGTGCGGAATTTGTCGCCATGTCAAGTCTCACCCCGTTTCGTACGTACCAATTGGGTTGCTTTGGTGTGCCGTTGACACTCATCTTCCTGAAAGGTACCTTTGCGGCCATAGCCACTGTTACGTTTGTATCAGGCTGTCGCTTGAACATGAATGGACGTGTCCGGATTGTAGAACTCCCATGTATCATGCTCCATTTAAGGATGGACACGGGTACACCCGCGGGTACCTTCGGGCTTACCCGTACCCGGACCCGTAAAAACCGTACCCGTGTACGGGTCGGGTCTAAAACCCGTACGGGTTACCCGCGGGTCCTCAACACACCCGCGGGTCCCCAAACCCGTGGGGTATACCCGCAGAACTTCCGGAATAAATAATATTTTATTGTCAAATGCGGTGTAATAAAGTGTAGACTACTCAACAATCTTAACAATTTCATTTCCCGAGCTATCTGCATCGTCCTGGGTCTGAAACGCTTGTGATTTTCGGCGCTGCATGCTGCTATTAAGTCGTTTATTTGAAGCAAGTCGCGGTGTCTTCAAGATCCCAAAAACCCGCGGGTACACGGGTCGGGTACGCGGGTTGAGCACGGGTCCGAACTTGCGACCCGTACCCGTACCCGCCCACACCCGCGGGTTTGTACCCGCGGGTGTACCCGCGACCCGTGTCCATCCTTAGCTCCATTTCGTCATTGGGGTGAGGAGGCCAGCCTCGCGAGCACATATCCAGACTGGAATGACGAGAGCATTGTGAACTACGGTTGGGACGGGTTGATCTTCCCAAAGGCACCTGAAGTTCTTGTCCCAGATAGTCCGTAGAGTACTTGTTGCGCCGTTGGTCGAGTTGAAAGTGGATTGTCGGTCCGGTTGGTCCGCATTACGAAATGGTTTCACACGCAAATCTCAGTGCGACGTACGGGTTGTGCCGGTCACCCATCTGTGAGTCAACCGAACCCTTCCGATTCCCTGTACATTTTGGGTTCATACATGCTCCTTTTGTTCGGTCGGCACCGTATATCTCCCAAACATTAATCACTGCTGCATGGCCACTGGGGCAAAGATGTGGAATAAGACTGATGTGAGATTTACTTTTAATCCGTCCCCCGAAAAATAATAAATCCTCCACTTTCCCTTTCAGCGCCAGAAATCATGATTCGCCGCGGGCGCCTGCGTTACAGAGATGTCATCGACATTGATGAAGAACTCAGTGGCGACGATTCTACTCTCACCGGTGACCAAGGCATTTACATCTCCTCGGATGGCCAGGGGCGGCGGGACGAGCTGCTCAATGTTGCCCACAAGAAACGGCGTCTGGCTCCAGCTACTTTGGACGATAACCTTGCACAATGGATCCCTGTACCCGACGACAATTTCACGGAGGATGCTGCCCGCGCTGCTCCTCCACAGCAGACAGTCAACTCGCAAATCTTGGGCAAGCGTAAGGAGTATGCGAGCACGGTGGGTTTTTTCGTGTTTCCTTTTAATTCGGAAATTTGGATGATGATCTAATTCAATTCGGCCATTCCACAGAAAGAGCCGATGTCCGTATGGAGGCCGCTCATGGGAGACTTTCTGGACGAGATTGTGCGGCACGAAGGTCTTGGCGACTACACAACCCAGCCGCGCTGCGCACATTGTACAGAGGTATTCAGCCGGGATGGCTCCAATCCCACCCGTCTCTTCAAATGCGATGACTGCGGCCAATTTCCGCAGTGCAAAGACTGTTGTCTGATGCACCACAAACGGACACCTTTGCATGTGTTAAAGGTGCGTTTATTTCCGCTCTGAGTGGAGCCAATATATATTTTTCTAACGGGCTATGAATTATAGGAATGGGATGGAGAGTTTTGGGTTCCTTGTACACTGAAGAGCATTGGGCTCGTCTACCAGCTCGGGCACGGGGGATTCCGCTGTCCAGCGCCCGACACTACCGTGCACAAGCTCGTGGTGATCGAGGTACCCATCATTCACGAGATCAACATCGCGTACTGCAAATGTTCCAAGTCCGACGATGCCGACAACCTCGAGCAGCTGCTGAGGAACGCGTGGTACCCCGCGACAGTGACGGATCCCGGGACGTGCTCTACCTTCCGCAGCCTGGAAACGTACCGGCTCTACAATGTTCTGGGCAACATGAATGTCCGCGACTTCATCACGTCGCTAGAGCGCATGACTGATGCTAGCGCGGCGTCGGGGATGACATGGTTACCAGTATGTGGAGTTGTCCGCTTTTGGTCGGATGAAGCTGACGACGATGATAGGACCGTTACAAACAGTTTCAACGAATGGCCCGCTAGTGGGCGTTCCTCATGCGCCTGAAGCGAGCCGGGCGGGCGCACGACCCGCATGGTATTTCCCATACAGCTCAGGGGGAATGCGCTGTGAGATGTTGGGCTTGTCCTCAAGAAGGACGAAATCTGCTGGACGGGTGGCAGGAAGTGGATCCGAAGTATCAGTGAGTGTTAATTGATCGTTGGCTTCATCCACTCACAAGGATTTCAAGATTCTTATACATGCTCTGTATTGCTGTCGACGCCAATTTTCGACTCAAGAATCGCATTCGTACCAACGAGATTGATGACCCGTCTTTAGGCCCCGGTTGGGGCTACTGGGTGGAGGCTTCGAGGTATCGAAAACACCTGAGGAAATATGTGAATGAGAAGGAGGTATGGGAGTTGTTTGCAGTCGCGCTGTCGGAGCTCATAGCCCGGGCAGATTAGCACATGCATAGCTTTTGCAGCTCTCCTGCAGAAGGACACTCGATTAACGACAGGCCTGCGCGTGTCTGGCGTCGGAGGATGTGTCTGTGCGCGACACGAATGTATGCTGCCGAACGGGCTCGGGGATCTCCAGAAGGGGGAGAGGTATGTGGCTGTTTCTCTGTTCGTCGTCTCGCACAGGATCTGAATTTGTTTCAGATATGCCAACATGGACTTTATCGTGCTGTCGGCATTGGCAGGGTTTGCTCTCCTCTGGCTGATGATCTCGTATGACATCGCCTGCCAGTGGAAGCTGAATCTGGCTGAACGCATCCAGAGACTTCCCTCCGACATGCGGCTCCCCCTCGACACCATCAACATTCAATACACCTTGCCCGTGTGGCACGCGGGGTCGCACAACGAGGAGTGTCAAAACGACAACAGCTTGAGTTTCAAGGTGGGCGTGGGGAAGACCGACGGCGAGGGAGTGGAACGAACGTGGTCAGTAATGAATCCGGCAGCATTTATGACAAAGGACGCTGGCCGTGGGGTGCGCGCGGACACGATGGAGGGTAAGATTGACAACCACAATTATCTCAAGAATGTCGGGCAAGGTGCGTTGTCACATTATAATCTAGGCAAGTATAATGTCCTTAAATTAATTTTCCCAGGGGACGCGCTGCAGCGTAAGCTGCTAGTAGCAATTGCAGAGCGGGACAGACAGGTGGCGGCATTCTCTGAGGTCAGTCGGACGGTGGAGAAAGAGGTGAAGAGAGAGTGGCGAAAGAAGATCAACGAATGGCTCGAAGATCCCTCGAAACCAAACCCGTACACGCTGTCGCGCAAAGGCAAGTGGTCCTACATCGGACCGGTGACAAAGTCTTATATGTGACAGATTGCCCAACGGAGTCCCAGGTCCGCATGGAAGTGCACAAGGACGAGGATGCACTTACTGCTGGTGGCAAGGCGCCTTTACACGGGTGTAGCTCCACTGCCTTCCTCGTCGCCGGGATTCAGATCGAGGATGCACAGTGCGTGAAAAGGAATATATGATTTTATAGTATATTAACAGAGTACAGGCGGCGTATTGTTTCGGAGCTCAAGGGCACTGCACTCGTGGCCGCCGACCGCGAGAACAAAATCCAAGAATGGCGGCACGCGCTCCTCGTCAAGATCGGCAAATTCCGCACTCTGCAGAAAATCTACATGCCGGGAGCTGCGCGCGCTCTGGAGGCGGCCGAGGGCGAGCGCGATGCCGATGTGGCGCCCCCGAAGGCGGAGGCGGTCAAGCTGTTCATGCCTAGCGAGATGGCCCCCGATAACGACAATGACATCCTAAGGGGCTCTGTCCTGGGCCTCGTCGACATGGAGGCCAAGCTACGGGTCGCCCAGTGCGACAACTCTCTCGCTTCCCTCCGCTCACGCCTACATGCAAAACGCCACCTTATCACCTTCCGCAACTCGCATGTGACGGGTCAAGTGCAAAGCACCAAAGCACGCACCTTAATCGACCAGGTGGGGGAGCGAGTTAATTCCTATGCGAACCGGTATCGGCAGGGGCGAGCGGCATTGGTGGCTCTCAAGGGAGCCGCAGCGTACTCGCACTTGCGGGAGCTGCAGCCTGACGACGTCCGGCTCGACGGGGACGATGGAGAGAGTGACGCTGCGGCCCAGAAGAAACTCGCCATGATTAGTGCTAGTCGGGGAGCACGTGCACCTCGCAATGCGCCGGGGATGTCGAAGCGCGTGATGTCGTGGATTTGGACAGCGCCGGGGGCGCTCGACGAGGTTACCATGCACGAATGTGAGTGTTCTCTGTCTTGACGACGGAGATCAGAAATTGATGAGTGATCCATCAGCCATACGAGTCGAATGGTCAAGGGCGCTCGCAAGGAAGACGAGGTGGTACGAAGAGGTGATGCTCTTGCGGGAGGAGATGCGGAGGGTGCTGCGCTATCTGGAGTGGCAGGCGCGATGGTGGCGGGATCGGGTGGCACCCAGGGATGACTTGACGGTGGCGGGGGCAGCGGGGGTGCGGGCTTACGCCTTGAAGCAGGCGGCATGGCATGACAGGCTGTCCGAGTTCTTCCGCACAAAGTGGAATGTTCCGGCGGTGACCGCGGCACAGCATCTATTGGCACAAGAAGGCTGGGATCAACTGTATGCGCTTGAATAGGCAGAAATATGATCAGTTACGCATCGCAATGTCCGGATTTGGTCAAGAACACAAATTGATACAATTGATGGGTGAATTGATGCGTGGGGATAGGTAAATAATACGTATATAACAGTACTGCCTCCCGGAAAAGTCCGGAAACCCCCTCAACATACCTAAAGCGGTGAGTGATACCCCTAAAAACAGGTGGATATAGGTCTCATATCCATGGCTCCAGCCAACCATGGCTGGAGTCGTGGCTACAAGAAGCATTTCCTATGGCTAGGTGCAAGCCATGAGGCTCAATCCTAGCACCAGGGGTGGTACCGGTGGCTGGGTCACGGCCCCAGCCACCATCTCGTAGTATGAAACGGCTGGGCAAAATAGTAGTCAATGCGTATAAAAGGCCCCTGGAAATCTTGAGAACCTCGCCCCTTTTTCCCTGGAGTCGCGCAGGTATCGCTCACAAAATCTCAACTCGCAAGTGCTGGCCTTGACTGATTTACTCAACAGTTCGCTGCCGGTTGGCCTGGTCGTGGAGTTGTTTACTCCCACGTCTGTGCGAAGCAGGCAGGGGTCAGCGTCCACAACGGCCTTGACCACTGAAACAGGAAAAACACGGTGGACCGTGGCTTCGACCAGGGTCGAGGTCGCGTTCGTAAGTACGATATTCATTATGTCAGATACATTTGGCTCACCTACCAACAGGCTCAGATTGAAGCGCCGGAGAGCTTGGAGAACATGTTTGGGGTTTGTGGGAGGTCTTGAGCTACAGAAGGATGTGTTCGAGTATTATAATCCCCTCATGTCGCTCTTTTACCTTCATCGCGAAAACCTTCAACCACTTAAATGATGCCGGTGCACCGCCTAAGACTGAGACGGAACATTCAATTATGTGCTCACCGAAAATGTGAGAATTTGATTCAGCGCTTTGAGAAGCTTTGGAAACCGCATTCGACTCTCGAAGGTGTCGGCACATCGGCACAGATCGCCGCAGTTAAAGCTGACAACCGATTGGACTGCCACCGTCCGGCAGCGACAGTCATCCCTCCGCTGTGCCCAGGTGGCACGGCACTATGTGGCAATCATACTGCTAACAGGAATATGGCAGTTGGATGGCAGATAATTAGCGCTGTAATTAATAGTCCGGAGTATCGCATCGTATCATCGTCATCTACTTACCGCCCGTGGTCCCCATTCCCATCGCGGTTTTACAGGAATCGTATATCCACCACTGAAACCCAGTCAACGTACCTGCAACCCAATCTGAATCAGTAAAGGAAACCGTCAAAACGGACACAAAGAGAGAAATCGCACCGAGCATGAAGATCCGCGTTCCCAACCCTTTCGTCGCCAAAGTCGCAAAACCAACTTCAGAGATGATCTTTCCCACCGACTTGCCTTTGTTCTCCGCCTTGCCGAGCTGCGAAATGATGGAGTCTGCTGGGTTGGAGACGATGGCTGAGATGATGCCCGCGATGTAGCCGGAACCAAAGGTTACAGCGAGCTGGGTTGGCTTGCTGTATGAGTCTTTCGGCTCTGTCAGCAGGTACGTGTAGAACAGCTGGACCGTCTGCTCAAAGATGCAGAACTTCGCGATCGTGTAAGGCACCTGAAGGAAAATATTATTAACCCAGTGTCAGTAGTTCAATTGTCACTGACCTGGCGTGACCACAGGGGACCCAGGGAACCAAAGGGATACCGTGTGTCCGCGCGCATCGCGCTCATCTGCTGCAGAGCGGGAAGAAAGGCCGTCGGGAAGGTTCCGCGGGGGCTTGTTTGAATTTTGACTTTCGTCATCTCCATAAGACAAAGCGCGACATCTGCTATAACTTCCGCCGACGCAGACCCTGCGGCCCAGATCAGGGGCTTGTACTTGTTCGAGAGCTCTTCTCCCGCGAGGTTCATGTACGCGTCCTTGAACACCTCATAGAACCCGTATTTGAACATGCCCTACAGCGAGTAGCCGACCAACGTGGGTCCGAAGCCTTTGAGGACGCCACGGGAGCCTTCCTCTGCGACGAGGGTGCGGATTCCCGAGAGGGTGCCTCGGTATTTTACGGGATCGACCTTCCAGCGGATCCTCAATAATATGTCGGTTCACGGCTAGAATGTGTGTTGCGCACCTGCATGTTGCATTTCGCGACATCCACGGGCGTCATTCCGGCGTGAGTGAGACCACACGCAAAGGAGCCGGCGACAAAGGCCTTGCTGTAGTAGCTCGTGTCATGCGGAACGGGACCAAGAAATCTGGGCAGCAATTAGAGCCACCTTGTGCGTTGCAGAATTGACTCACCGCGCATCCCAATGCCGAGACTCAGAAGGGGTTGGTGCGCTCATTCCAGTGGAGGTGAGAGGGGGACGTAAATTTACAGCGGCTCTTCGCTTGGGAACAGATCCGGTATGTGCGCGACGAACACCGGGGCTGACAGACACAGGCCGGTACGGAGCAAACCGGGTGTTTCGCGGTTGGTAGAAAGATCGCCGGGTGGTTGTGACCTTCCTTGACTTAGGCGGCACCAGTCCGCACTAAAGAATAATATGTGTAGAAAGTGAATCGTTATACTACGCAGAAGGCGAATTTCTGACGACAGCCTGTGAGTGATCCGATGAACTGGTGATCTACTAACTACATAAATCTTGTGAAACATTTGGACCAATCATACATCGTTAGAGGTCGCCTGAATCACGCTGACCGCGTCTTGAGATCGCGGCGTGATAATACACCCGAATGGAGCTGGTGAGCTGGATCCGAAGTATTGTTAATCATCATTCTGTCAGACAAGACTATGCCCGTACAATAATGCCCCGCCTTCGTATTTGTAAGACGGTTCGATGGGTCGACCATCCTCCCCAATTTCTTTAGTGATGTCGAACATCGCGAGTATGGAGACAACTGCTATCCAGATTGACTCAGTGGCCATGTGTCTCCCCGGACAGATTCTGAACAACCAGTATCAGCAGAGAATTAGTTGGTTAGATGCGGAGAGACCGTCTTCCGAACCCGAAAGCGGACTGCGGATCTCTGACTCCTGGGTCAATTTTGCCATCGAGGAGGAAGCGCTTGGGTTCAAAGGCATGCGGATCAGGATACGCAAGCTGGCGAGTATTAGGGGGCGTGGAAAGGAAAATCCTGGTGTGCACATACTTCATCATGAAGAATGGCCCTGAAAATACTCTGAGATAGAGGCATGTCTGTTCAAGCAGTAAACTTACCACACATGACCGATGACCACGGACCCAGCCGGTAGGCGATAACCGCGATACTCGTCTTCAACTGTCAAAACGTGGGGAACCCCTGTATCCCCAACAACCATTCAGCATTAATTCCGAAAGAGTAGTAAATGCAGCGAACCAAATGGAAGCACATTTCCCCATCGTAAGACCTCTTTGATAAGTGCAGCGACGTATGGCATCGCCTGTTTGTCACTGAAGTCTGGTAAGTTACCCCGCCCCACAACTGAGTCGATTTCGAGTTGGGCTTTTCTTTGAGCTTCGGGATTGGCGAGCATGGCAAGGATGAATGTGGACAGGGCAGAAACCGTCGTGTGGGCTCCCGCGGCGTACATCGCCGCGGCCACATTTTTCACAGTAGACTCCTGGAAGTGTTTTCCACCTGATTCGAGATCGCGTAGAGCTTTGGAAGTAAAACAGGATGTGGCTTCTCCAGATGCCTGATTCAGTGCACAGAATCTATTACACACACAATTTGAGAGTATCCGTGTTCACTTACCATCAGGCGTTTCGTCTCAGCAAATGGGACGTTTCTAATTGCTTGCGATAAGGATCTCCCTTCCCTAGCTATACGTTTGAATTGCCCCCCTGGAAACCACTCCGGTAGGTATTTCAGAATCGGGATAGAATCCTGCGGAACGATGGATGAAGTCAACTCAATTTGGGAATAAATATTGCACTCACCACAATGAATCGTCCGGGGACCCGGGCATATGAGAGCGATTTTATGGCCTCTTCCACCAGCGCGACGTATGGGTCATCAGCAGGCTGGACGTTAATTCCATATGTTACCGATATGATAACTTAGCCCGCCATTCTTTCGAATGATTAGTTGATACGGAATCAGTACGGGACGAGGACTTCCGCACTGTTTGAGGTGGTCCCGAAAACCGGCGGGGTTGTTGAGCAGGCGACGCAGCAAGGAATGGGCTGCCGTGCGCTGTGCACCGGGGAAACTGGACGATGCTACCATGTTGAATTGTTGATTAAATAAACGACGGTGAATCCGCCTGCGTATTATAGTCAGGTCCGCACTGGATTCGACGAATCTAAGGACCGCACCATTCATCTCCTAGTAACAGTTCAGATTAGTCTGTCCTCCGCGAAATAGCCATGATCGACAGGATGGGCACCATATTTCATGAACGCTGGAATACTCATATCAGTCACCATGCTCACAACGTGTGGAATTAAAATTCACGTAGATTGAAACTCCATCCCATCAAATCATTAACCATGGGAAACGCCGGTCTGAAATCGAAAATGTATTAGAAATGAAACCGGCGAGCTGCTCACATACCTATCGGAATAAATCGATGAACGTTTCTCGAGGAGCGCCTCCGTTGCTTCGAAAGACGACAGGACGATGACATGGGTCCCCGCCAGATTTACGTGGATGACATCAGAACCTGCACATATCTTTCAGCATAGATGACTCTCGAAAGAGTGATTAAGAGACCATATTTTTTACTCCACCCCATGCAGGCCTCCCAAGGACGAGTCGCCATGTCAAATAAATTGCCGACGAGGGGTAGTTGCCTTGGCCCGGGTGGCAAGGGTAGCCTAGAACGGGATGCGCTGTGTAGCCAAGTGAGATACAGCGCTGGTGCAGCGAGTGCTGCCCAGAGCAAGGGCTCGGAAAGGTCGATAGATGGCATGGTGGTAGACTGAGGGAGGCGGCACGAGCTTCGCGTTTTTACCCGATTTAATCTCAGAACATTCTGCTGACGTTGCCTTACGGGAGGTACGACAAAGCGATCATTACCGTGGTTCTCGGATACATCTACCAATCAGCGTACGACTCAGGGCATGGAAGAATTATTTGCGGGGCGGCGCCGAAGATATACGCAGTTTTCTCGTCTTGAGGGTCTGAAAGTTACCAGCGCGGCGCCTTTCGCAAGAATGGGTGAAAATCTAGATGCGACAAGACCAGTCAGTGAATTACCGAAGCAGACCTGATGGCGGTGGTGGAAAGTCAATGAGATGCATCAAAGACCTGATGCATGTTCGGCGGCGATGAGCAGCGTGGCAGCTAGTCTCGTTCCCGCCGTTATAGGGAGTCTTAGACCGAGTAACATTCACTCGGGGATAATAAACTAAAAACGGATTGATCCGGGGCAAGCGATTTGATGAAATTTGACAAGACAGAACCTTCGCTTCGCTCCGCTTTGATGTAATCCAAAGGTGAGTTTCAAACAGCATGGACTTCAAGTACCCGTGGGCCGTGTACAGAATATCGAAGAGGAATTTGTTAACAACAAACAGTGGCAAGTGAGTAGGCCGGAAGAGTTGGCACACACACTCATTGTCCACGAAATGTGGACCTAACCGAGATCAGCTCGGGAGTCGCCGGCCAAAGGGAATTCAGCACTGTTGCGCAACTCGAGAAACCCTGTTCAAGGAATTACTGCCAGGAACTAGCAAAGGTGCAAGGTGAACAAACGGAAACCCATGCGGATATCAGCAATGCGCTCGTGGAGGGAGTCTGTGAAAGGGGGGGAGAAGAGGAGAAGAAAGAAGGAGGGAGGACGGACAGAGTGACATAATTTATTCATTCATGGTGGGGGTAAGGACTCGGGAGACAAAGTTCGGATATATATCTTGATTAGCAAGGTTAACTCAACGGTCCCGACTTGAGATTAAAAGGGCGATACTTCGCTCGCAGAGATCTCAGCCTTCTTGCATTTATTTTGGATGGACCCAGGCGAAGACGTTCGAGACGGCACTGCGAGGCTTCGTTAGTATGTCATCTGGAGGAAGTGAAACAAACGGGAGAAAAGTGCACGGGCGCATACCTCAGCTTATGTAGGACACACCCCCGCGCTTCGCATCATGCTGGTCCAGAGCGCAGGCATTCCTGGCACTCGAATTAGGACGGACTCCGGAACGCGCAGCCCCCACCCTCGTCTGCACCAGAAAAGTGAACCTACACACATAATTGGATTACACCTTCCGAATGGCTTCAAGCCCTAGTTTGCCTGTATGGCGCTGAGCACGAAGTAGAGCGCATCATTTGTCATACCGCGCAGGTCGAGCGAGATGCTGTCGCTTGCGAATGCGTTAGTTAGTCTTGTTCTCCCAATGATGACAGCCAACACCGAATGCGATTGGATGGTAAGAGAAGAGAGGGATCGCGAAGCAAGAAAGGAAGACGGACGCAAAGCAAGAGATGTCAGAATGCACTTGATGTGTTGAGGGACAGTGTTGTAGATCGTCAGCTGGTGTTGTTCAGGACGTCGTTCGGCGGAGCGCGATGTGGTTTTGTGCGTTTTACCCTGAGTCGAGCTTTCGTGGTGGATGGACGCAGAGCACGGATGAATTGATCCGGTTTTAGTCGATGGGCAACCAACTCTCAGGAAAGAAAAGTGTCTGCTCCGGCTTGCGAGCTTGAAGGGCTTCGATGCCAAACCAAATTATTAAGATGTGGTGGGAGATGAGGTTGGATGAGTAATCTTCATAAAGTCTTGGTGCACAAAACCACAGTTTTTCATCGCAAGGGAGGCGGCTGGGCGAGGATTGCTGGGGGGATGGTGGGAAGAGGAAAGGGGGAAGCAAATGGCGCTACAGCAGACGGCTCTTTTGAGAGGTATAAAAGCGCAGGCGAGAGGTTAAGTTGGCCAGAAAGCCGAGGAAGCCCAAACCGGACAGATGAGGGCCAGAGACACAGAGATTATAAGTACAGTCCGTAGCAGACCACGAGGAAGCGAAAGCGGGTTAATTAAGCCTTATGGAGCAAAAACGCAGCAGGTGCAATGTGATGGGCACCGCCGAACGAGCAAAATTTTAAAGAACGGTTGATAACGCAATTTATGCGCACTGGCAATTCACGAGATCTGCCGTTGCAGCTTGAACATCCCAATCTGTGTAGTTGTCGACAGTTGACAGTCATCCCACAGGTCTGTAGAATTGGAAAATGTGACTCAAACAGGAATAAGTGCACAGCAACGAGGTTTGCGCAGGCCGCAGTGACACAAAGAGGGCGTTGAAATAACCTCGTGCTAAGAGATGCACTGTTATTCGAGCAGACGAGTAGCCAATGGAGGTAACCACATGGGGTAAGAGCACAGCCGAGGAGGCATTTCGTTAAAGAACGGTTAATGGCGGAAGACTACCATATAACAGCAAGTCTAGGTTCAGTGGGACTGCTTTTTGGTTTTACTTAGATCCGCTGGGACTTTATCAATCTTTTGAGCTACTATTTTTAGACACTCTCGAGAATGGACTTGAGGCGCTTCAAATCCGAGCGTTTGTGTCTATATAGGCGGTGCTTCCTATTGAATTTCGCCTTGGATCCCACTGGTGGTGTAAGATTTTCTTCGGGTGCTCCCCGATTTCCCCTTGATTTATACTCGACGGCTTTTGTCATTGTTCAACGACTATTTTGGTATGTATTTACTCGACACATATGCCCTTACTACTTCATCTCCTTTCAGATCCATCTGCGCTTCCTGTTCGTCAAACCGGTTGCTGGTAAGTTAAATGTCTTTCCTTCTTCATTGTGCTCGCTATACCGATGGTGTTTTCCAAATTTCAATAAAATCGCTGGAGCCACCAGTAGCTGAGCAAGGAGATAGCCACACGTTCTGGGCCTCAGAACGGAAAAAAAAACGGCACACACTCATTTGGAGGGAACTACAACCCGCACCGGCCCGATCTCGGGCAAGCGGACATATACTAAAGCTCATGGTGAACCCCTCGTTGACACTGTCTTAAGTATGTCGCTTGGCGAAGTGGTTAACGCTGGTCTTTCCTACAGTCGCTCGTTCGAACCTTATGTTCTTTTTTGCATTTTGCTTGATTTCCGGTCCGCCCATCAGTGAATCAAAGTTACGTGTTTAACAGGCTTCTTCCTTCTCACCACGTCGGCGCCAACTTGCCCACTCTCTGGAAGGATCCTGACTCTACCGTTTAACACTACTGTGTCTCTACTGGGTACTACGATGTTATCCCATTGCTTGGGGTGGCTACTTCTCTGATGGAGTTCAGCATCGAACTCTCATACCGCATGCCGTGTCAGTGTGGACAGCTCTTACAAAGAGCGGGAAGGTGTCAAAGGAGGTGAAAAAGGTTACGTTGAAGTTGCGCCAGCCCAAATAGTGTATCTAGACGGCGTGAGCGCAAAAATTGGAATTTTCTTTGAGTTTGGCGGAATGTTGGACGCCCACGTGACTGGCCTTGTCCCATGTTAGCTTTTTTAGGTCCCAAAGCCGCCAAACCGTAAGCTTTTGGAGGTCAGATTTGACGAAATTTTGGGACACTCCTTTGGTGGAGCTTCACGGGGCCTTTGATGGTACACAGCCCCTTGATCCAGCACGGGAGGTGAACGGTTGAACGGACGAGGATTGGTGGTGGGAGCAAGGTAGGACTACAACGCACGGGAGGCCCAATTTCTTGAGATGAAGTTAATTCCATTCCCGCATCGTTGCGGGAACGGTTTTTGGAGAATTTTTTCACGTGATTTTTTTGGGAATTGAATCCGTTCCCGCAGCGTTGCGGGAACGGCTCTGTTGCAGAACATGAATTTGTGATAATGAGTGTCAGGCTGGCGCCAGGAATTGTCCTAGGCGCCGAAACAGAGAATTGTTCACTCCAGCCCTATCCCAAAAAAGTATCAACCACTTCGCTCGACAACATTGCCCTGTACATTCGTTCCTCGGGAAGTACTGGACTCCCAAGAGCTGTCGGCGAGACCCACCAGATGCTCAAACAGTGGATTATCCTCTGTAAGCCCATTTCACTGCATTCAGACCCCCCCATAGGCACACATGTGCCTATGTTCGCAGATCTCTGCCGAGATGCGCCTATCCAGGTCTATGTTGGTCTATGTTGGTCTAGTGTGTCTGCCTACGCGAGGCCTGCCCACGTTGACCGATCCGAGCCGATGGTGGTGTGTCAATCGTGGCCGACCCTGGCCGAGGTAGGTCCGCCTATTCCGGCCGGAACACGTAGATCAACCTCGGCAGATGGATCGGCAAAGGTCGGCGTGGTCTGCCTACACATATGCCTACTGGGATCCGGCAGATCTGTGCCTACAGGGGGGTCTGAATGCAGTGTTTATCTTACGGTCCACATTTCTGAGATACTTTCTACCCTTAGCCCCAGTCGCCGATGTGCGGGCCGAGGCTGAGCACTGGGAACCTCTAGGAGCTATGGCAGTGCCGCCTTTTCACATATTTGGCATCTGGGAACAGCTCGTGCAGCCCCCCGCCGGCACCTGTGTTGCAGTGTACCCACCAGCCGGAGCACTTCCGGGCGCACTCCCTATTACTCCTTCGGCTGATAACATCCTTGAGCATGTGCGCATGACCAAGTGCCTTGTCGCTCGTTACGGTGCCCGTTATGTTGACCACTTGGTCCGAATCTTCCGCTGCTGTAAAATACCTCAAGACCCTGGATCGGATCGTGCATCGCATATTTCAAGTTTCTAATCTGTTACATTTTCTGATGAGGATGAGCAACAATAGCTGTTCTCAGGCAGGCCCCTCATGTTTGGATGCGAGCGCCCGCAAGCAAAAATCGATGTTCACAATGTGACTCAACTGGCCAAGCTCAGGAACAAAATCTGGCAGCTCCTTCGTTGCTGATAATCGTCATGTGTTCAAGGCTTTGATTGATAGGCCCATAATTGAAGAGGCAAACGAAAGCGCCCCTGCCTTTAGTCGAATCTTCAAAGAGATAATCTTGGTCGCTTCTTTGGACAAGCCCTTACCTCATGCGGGGAAAGGAACCGTTCAATCCAAGGCAGCAATTAGTATGTATGCTCCAGAGATCGAATCGCTGTACGTACACAATCCACGAGCCGTACCAAATGCTTATTTTTTATTTATTGGGTTGATTGGGAGAACCTCTGCCGGATCAATGTCCGAAGCTGTTTCAAGGTCTTCCAAGCCTGCCCCGGAGCCCTGGAGACCTTGAAACGGTATGCGACATCTCCCAAGCCGCCCCGCAGCAACTGCCCAAATGTGTCAAGGCGTCCCAAGGTCTCAAGCCGTCTCATTCCATTCTTAGCTGATGAAGAAAACCCAAGAGGAGAACAGGAAGGTGAATAGGTTTCTCAGACAAAAATCAAATGATCACTTCGTCTGGATACATCAATGATCCTCGTTCGGGTCGAATCGAATTTGTGCGAGACCCGAGTGTCAAGCCGAGTGAATGCATGGGTAGCAGAAGACATCCTGCGGCGGCAATGGGTGAAGGTGGGATTAAAGCTCAAAGAGGATGGACAATGCATTAGAGGTGGAAAAAGCAGAAGGTCATTGGCAGGTGAAGGATGAAATGAGGCAGGTGTACACATTGGTTGACTCTTTGTCCCGGTCCACTTCCATTGAATAGCATTGTTTTTATCTGCTCCGTAAGGCGAACACTCGACATACCAATATTCACCTGGAAATTTGTGTGTGAACTCAACGGTTGACCGGCGATAAAGCCGAACATCAAATCTTCGGTATTATCCGAAGTCTTGCGTACGCAGGAAAAGCACAGCCACAATGTACACGTCCGATTGATAAACTTATATCATAACCGCAGTGAGTATTTGGGCTGCGACGATAACATTAATTCACATAAATGGTGCATACCATAAGGAGAAGTGGGCTGACTGTGATCCTCGAGGGCAAGGAAAAAAGTAAAGTACGAGTTATGCCGTGTGCAGCATCGGCCTCCCCCCAAGTGAACAATTGCATCAAATCCACTGTTCCGCTTTCTCTTCCACCTCTCGGGAATTTCCAAGACATCCAGATATGCTAAGGAAATTCTGAGTAGGCCAAATCACTTTCGCACTTCCAATATACAAGTCATCGACTTACACTGAAAGGATTGGTGTTGTTGCTGCTGGGGCAGGAGAACGTGTTGAACACATTGCCCTTTTTTTACCTCTTGACACAAACCCGTTCTGAAAGGTCCCTGCAAAGCACGTGAATGTCATGTGTTCAGAACATTCACGTGCTCAGAAGCCGGCTTGATCCGAACCTTGCTAAAGGCGGCTTTGTAGCCATTCTTCCCCATGCGAACCACATGTGTTTAACGCATGTGATGTTCACATGTGTCGTTGAGGCCTGCAGACACTCCCTTGGAACTTCCTCCGCAATAAGGTAAATCAAGGCCCAATTTTGACCTCTATCCTGCTCCTCAAAATAAGGTAAATCAGCAGCAAAATGACGGATGCCGCTCCGTGCATAAGGTAAATCACCCTCCGTGCGAGAAATTTTTTGAATACAGTGTGAGGCAGCGTGGCCGTGGATGGCCGGATTGGCCCCGGCATCGCTAAGGTACTTAGCCTAAGGCCCTGCAATATATCGGCGAGGGGTTGCAAAGAGAAGAAATAGTCAATAGTACACCTCTGGAACGCGAAAATGCGCCTGCGGCTGGAAAAAAAAACCGCTTTTTCGGATATCCCCCTCTGAAAATAAGGTAAATCAAGGCTCTGAGTGCAAATTTCATAAGGTAAATCAGTGGATTTTTGAGTGAAAAAGCGGAGGAAGTTCCAAGGGAGTGTCCGCGGGCCTTGTCGTTGGCTGCCCCCGGGGTGAAAACTTAAGAAGTGAAATACCTTAGGTGCCGCATGTTGTACTATTTCATTCAATTCAGCAGGGGGGGTTACGCGTTACGGCCCTGTCCGAATTTTGGAATTCGGACGGGGGGATAGAGCGGCATTATGCCCAATACGATGGGCAGAAAGGAAGAAAAAAGTCTGTGGGAATGCTTTTTGGCTCATGCCATAATTACATCAGTACTATCTCCGAGCCCAGCCCCAGCCCGAAATCTGTTGCCGGGGTAACTCTTAGCGTCCGGACTTTGGAAAACACACCAAACAAAGGCAAATTTCGATGCACATGGAAACTTGAATAGATTTCCTAAGAATCTATGTCAAAATCAGTCCTACTGAGATTGTGAAACCAAGCTGCATGGAAAGCGTAAAAGTCAATACCAGAATCAGCTATAAAGAAACAAAGCATTTTGATTGCACTGAAAGGGTCTTTGAATCTTCTAAATTCAGTGCGCATTCCAGCAGCGCTGAAATTCTGAGCCATTTTTGCCATTGACTGGCTTCCTCCAATGGCAAAAATCCCTCGGGATTTCAGCGCGGCTGAAATGTGTACTGATTTTATGACTTTCAAAGATAGTTTCAATGCCACTGGAGTCCTTTGTTTCAATACAGCTGATGCTCATGCATATTCTTACTATTTCTCTTTAAGAATCTATGTGCCTTAGTTTCATGATCCCAGTGGCACTGATATGGAATAGATTCGTCGGAAATCTATTTGAGTTTCCATGGGTATTGAAATTTTGCTTCATTTGGTGTGAAAGATGCGCACGAGTTTGAATTTACATTCAACGAACAGCCAGACATGTATAGCAATACCGCATCGTCCACGTCTCATCATCTGCCATTGGGTTTGGCGAGCGAGTCCAGCGGCGAGGAGGAACCATCCTCCAATAATTCCGACGATTCCGACGAGTTCAACCCGCCTGCAGCTACCGGTTTGGAACCCCGCGCCGCCCTGGCTCAATACGACTCGGATGACGACTGTCAACGCCCATCTACCCCTCCTCCGAGTCGTGGGTTGAAGCCGTCATTCGTGGATCGAACAACAGGAACTCCAAATACCAGTCCTGCCAGAAAGAAGCTAGCACTTACAAAAGGCATTTCCGCAACTGTGCAAGCCCTGGCGGATCTGAAAGATTCTACAAAACCCACTCCTCCGTTGTTTAAATTATGGGCGCCGAAAATCATGACGGCAGAGGAGAAGCAGAAATTGGCGGCCGAGCAAGCAGATGAGATGCGGGAGAAGCGAGATGAGCGGGAGAAGCAGGGGAAGGTTGCCAAGGCTGCAGCGAATGAAAAGAAACGGGAGGCGAACTGAGCACGGCAGCAGAGGTTCCGGGACAAAAGAAAGGCGGCGGCGGAGGAGCTCAACCCTGGAGGAAAGAAACGAAAACGGGTCGGAATTTTATTTTCATCATCAAATAAAACGACTCACCGCTATGCAGGACATGGATCTGAAGTCGCGCAGGGCCATCGAAAAGCGAAGTCGAGGCCTCGCGTCCGACTCAGCAGATCAAGATGAGTTCAAAGAAAAGACGCGCAAACCATCTGGTCGAAAGCCTAAAAATACAGCGCGGCCGGGACAATATACGAATTGGGGGGCGCCGTTTCTATGGTCCTGCATCCTTGCGGCCCAGAGGAAGGTTGGATGGAGCCCACAGACTATCGTCAATGAGCTTCATCGTGTCAACCACGACGTCTTCCAGCATTTATCACGGAGTACTGTTGGTGGTTGGATCGAGTTAGTGCAGGGCTTTCATCAATGGAAGCCGCACATTCTCCAAAAACGAAGTGAGAATGGGAACATGCCCGGGCACTGAAACGGAGGTCGCCGCGGAGTTCTGGTGAGATCGTCAAATTTGTCAGGGGCGTGAACTAATAGTATTTAGGCGCCATACCCTGAGATTACAGACGAGATAGTTCAGTAGCTCCGAGAGCTTCGTCAAGCTGGTTCACCGCTTTCTGCAGCTTCAGCGCTGCATCATCATTGCGACAATTCACGATAAAAACCCAGAAATATTCGAACAGAAGTTCAAGGACGGGTCAACGTTCCAAGTCTCAGAATCATTTTGCCGACCGTTCCTACGTAATGAGCTTGGTTGGTCAGTGCGGAAGGGAACAAAAGCTGCTCAGAAGCTACCAGCCAATTGGGAAGATGCCTATGAAACAGCATTTCTCCGCCACGCCAAACTAATCAAAGATCATCGGATGCGGAAGGGAACAAAAGCTGCTCAGAAGCTACCAGCCAATTGGGAAGATGCCTATGAAACAGCATTTCTCCGCCACGCCAAACTAATCAAAGATCATCGGATCCCGGATGCTCTCATTGTCAACTCGGACCAGACGGGTATCGTCTACCTGCCCGGATCGCGACTAACGTGGGCCGACCGCGGGGCCAAACAGGTATCGCTCATCGGCAACGACGAGAAACGGGCTTTCACCGCATTTACGAGGGTAAAAGTTCGAACAGCACACCTGATGCCGAAGCGCCACACTGGTCTGACTGCAATGCGGCAGGCTTTCGCTTCGTTCCCTCCGGAAAAACTGGCACTCATTGGTCCAATCAGAAAACAATGCGGGAGTTTGTCGACGACGTACTGGCAGTATATTTTGATCGGCAAAAAGCAGCGCTCGGACTGAACCCAAAGCGGAAGTCTTTGTGGGTCATCGATGTCTGGGCTGTTTAGCGCTCCGAGGAGTTCGGCATCTGGATGGCAGAAAATCACCCTACGATCCAAAGTTCACAGGCGTCGGCTCGGCCAACGGCTGGATGTAGGCATCAATCGAGCATTTAAGCACGCACTGAAGGTGTCTTATCATGCGTGGCTGATTGATGCGCTGCTCGCACAGCGCAAGCGTGGGGAAAAGCTGGATGTGGACACCAAGCTGCCTGTCCTATGTAATGCAAGCGTTGGCTGGCTGTGGAAGGCTTTCCAAGCAATTAACCGTCCAGACTTCGTGAAGAAGGTGGGTCCTGACTTGCAGAAACCTCAAACCGTTGCTAATTACTCCCCGAGGTGTGGTCTATGTGCGCTGTCCATGGCTCCGACGTCTCATTTGAATGCTTAACGTCTTTCGGAACTAATGAGCGGCTCCCGAATCTTCAACACGAAAGACCTGACCTCTATGCAGCCTTCCAACAGCCATCTAAGCGCCCTAGTGATGCAGATGTTGTTGTCGAGGACTCCGATATGCACGACGACGAAGAACTTGGGCTTGACGAATTCCCGACCCACGAAGTGATTCTTCATGTCACGTCGAAAACAACCATGAAAAATGGTGTTGTGAAGTTGGAATCTACAGGTGAAGTTCTTAGCACATCGAGGACCGCGGAGGATCCGGACGCAGAACCGCAAGGAGTCGATGCGAACCTGGTGATACCTCCGGAGGAACCACAACTCGGGCGGGGGAAACGCGTGCGTCGACCAGATGCGATGTATGCCAAGTTCTGGAGGCAGGCTAATGATCGAGATGAGGACCTTCCCAATGACACGGGGTAGAATTAGATAACTATGTCTACTTACCGGTAACCTGATGGTCAAATATGAAACACCCTTGACATGGAGTCAAACGCGGCGATGGCGCATCAACATGAAGTCAAACGGGCCGAACCAAATTCCGACGTGATTTTGCCCACACTTGACTCGCAGTCGAGGTCCTATGATAATGGGGGAGAGCGGGACAGGTAGGAAGGGCAAGAGAAGGAAGACATCCATCTTAAAGCTGCAGCCAGCAAGCCTTCAACATTACCCGGCAACCCTCGGCATTACCGTGATCCGCATTTGACATTTGACAATGGTACTTGGTAATTGAGGTGTGAAACTTGTCGAATAAATGGACTAGGGTGTCTACTGGCGAACGGGGAGCAGGAGGGATTAAATTTGGGCCGTTTTCAGCCAATTTCGAGCATTTCAGCGTCACGTTTTGAAAATTTGTCGACCCCGGCTGTTATGCGTTACATGTCCGAAAATATTCGGACGAAAAAGCCAGCGTTACGCGTTACGTCCGAATTGAATAAAATAGTACAGTAACTGAACACTAGGTCGAGATGATATGGTACACTTCTTTGATTTCTTGCTCAAGACTATACAGGTTCAGGTACTAGAGAAGCGCAGGCTGCTTTTTGGTGAAGGACACCGTGTATGAAACTCCGATTCTCGACGCCGCCGCGGAGTCGGGCGGAGATCACGGAAGGCTTAGGCAGCATGATTACGAGCCTCATCATTCAGCGCCAACGCCGAGATGGGAAGCACTTACACATGGGGAATGACGAAAATATGTTTGCTGCGAGAAGTGAAAATTAGGGCTCCCTGAAATTTTTCCCTAAAGGCGACGGGAATTCCTCAGTTCGTGCCCAGGGATCAGAAACTCAATATAGAAGTGCTTAGATCTTGTGAGTCCAACCAAGCCCCAGTGAATAACTTCCACCGACGCCATGGTTGCGGGATTACGCTTGATTATGGTTGATGCCAGGGGTTCTCCCCACTCCTTCCCCGCTATATAGTTCCATCCCCGGTTAATAGTTATGACTTAACTTTGCCTTTGATAACCATCTGTGACGTGTCCGCAGATATATGGTAAGCGCCACAGGGCGGTGCAAGCCGTATATAAGAACATCCGTCATGGCACGATGCTCCCTTCCGTCCCACGTGCACGTGCTACCAATGTCGATACCAGCTGTAAGAGCCCCCGTTCGAGTCTGTAACAACAACTGATTTTATGGAGTAGACATCAGAATCCGATGATGGCTCTGCTGTCAACGATGGTCTCGACTTGGAGGCTCTCTTTGAGGATCCAGTATGTCTATAGAAGAGTGCTGAGAAGAGTAGAATAATGAAACCTTAACAGGCTTCTCCTACTATAGATGAGCTCAGAAGGGCTGTGGCTCTCATAGATGAATCACACCCAGCTCATGTTGACCTGCTGGAGATCCTGGGCATGTCTTTGACAGAGAAATATCGGAGATCCGGGGATATCCAGGATCTTGATGCGGCAGTGCAGAACAATCAAGCTGCCGTAGCAAAGACATTGGAAGGAGACCCCGATCTTGCAGGACGTCTACAGAGCCTGGCCATCTCGTTGACGGATCGATATCAAAGACTGGGCGACCTCCAAGATCTAGAACATGCACTAAGGAACGATCAAGAAGCTGTGAATCTTACTTCCCAAGAAGATCCTGATCTTCCTGGACGCTACCATAGTCTGGCAGCGACCTTAAGGGATAAATACCAGGCATTGGGAGACCTAAACGATCTTGAAAATGCACTCAAAAACGATCAAACAGCATTGGCACTGATACCGGAATCCCATCCTTCTTCTTCGCAGTTTCTACAGAGCCTGGGCATCTCGTTTGGTCTGCGATATCGAAGACTCAATAACGCCCTGGATCTAGACGCAGCACTGGAACGATTTCATGCTGCTGTAGCCCAGACATCTCAAGGGAACCCAGATCTTCCCGGCCATCTGCACAGCTTGGCAATCGGGTTGATGGACAGATTCAAAAGACTGGGTGACATTACAGACCTCCAGGCCGCATTGGAAAACTGTAGAATTGTGATTGAGTTGACACCGAAAGAAGAACCGGCCCTTCCCAGCCGCCTAGACACCTTGGCCAAGTGCCTCATGGAACAATATGAGAATTTGGGTGACTTCAAGGACCTCGAGGTCGGACTGACATGTAGTGAATTCGCAGTGGCACAGACTGCCAAAGGCCATATATATCTTGCACGGTATTTGCAGACATTAGCAATAGGGTTGAGAATTCGTTACCAGAGATTGATGGAACCACAAGATCTTGAGGCTGCATTACAACATAATCAAACAGTGATAGCACTCACACCAGATGGACACCCCGACTTGTCTCGGAGGCTCGAAAGTTTGGCAAGGTGCTTCAGAATGCAATACCTCATGTCTGGGAACTTAAAGGATCTTGAGAGTGCACTACAAACCAGGAGAAAACTCGTGCAATGTACACCAACAGACCATCCAGATCTTCCAGGAAACTTGCAAAGCTTGTCTGTGTCCCTCACCGATCGATATCAGAGATATGGTGACCTGAAAGATCTTGATGATGCTCTTGAGAATGATCAAAAAACGGTACATCTCACACCGGAGGGTCATCCGGACCTCCCTGGGTATTTGCAAAGCTTAGCAATATCTTTCACAGTTCGATATCGGAGACTGAAGAAGTTGAGTGACCTTGAAGCTGCAATACAGAACAATGAAGCGGCTGTTGCTCAAACACCGAATTCCCATCCTCGTCTCCCCGGGCGCATACAAAGTCTTGGTACCTCTATTATCTACCGATATGAAACATCAAACAGTGTGGATGATCTCGAGGCTGCAATAAAGTACTTTCAAAAAGCTGTGGATCTCACGGAGAATGGGCACCCAGATCTGCCTCAACAGCTCCAGAGTCTGGCTGCAGCATTCACATACAGATATCACCGATTAGGAAATGTGGAAGATCTGGAAGTAGCACTACAGAATGATAAAGCTGCGATAGATCTGATCCCTGAAGGCCATCCGAATCTATCACGGTGTCTGCAGAACTTAGCAATGTCCTTCACAGACAAATATGACAGACTGAATGACATGAAAGACCTTGAGGCTGCATTCGAGAGTTACAGTGCTTCATTCAGAATTCCATCCATCAATCCGGTAGAGTCTTGGATGGCAGCCTTAAGATGGGCGGCCTTGGCTAAATTACATAAACCAACCGATTGCTTGAAAGCCTATCCAGTGGCCTTTGAGTTTTTGGCCCAGATTTTGTGGATCGGCAATTCGCTAGCTGTCCGTCAAGATGCTATGCGCAGAATCAATATCACCGAAGCGATGTCTAGAGCAATTTCTGCCTGCATTGAGCTCTCTGAGCTGCAACTTGCAGTAGTTCTGCTAGAACAAGGGTTGGCAACTATGTTTCAACAGCTCCTTCAGCTAAAGACCACGATGGATATCCTTCCCCACGCAGAGGCAGACAAGTTACAGCTTCTGTCTGCTCAGCTTTATAGTGGAACTTCAGATGATCTTAAAAGGCTTGCTGCTGAAAGAAATGAAGTATTGGAGAAAATCAGAGAGCACCCTGGACTTGAACATTTCCTCCGGGCCAAGTCATTCAAGGACCTCTGCCAAGCAGCAGTACATGGTCCTGTGATTATTCTCAACTCCCACTCAGATCATTGTGATGGCATCATTATTCTCGACACAGTATCTCCTCCTGTTCGGGTGTTACTTCCAGCTGTTACAATACAGGCCTTGGAACTGTATACAAGGATACTGAAGGAGATGGTTCACGGGCGGAATATAAGAGGCTGTGAAGTGGAGGGTGTTCGACTTCATGGAGGGCAGGAACCATCTAAATTCAACTTTGACACTTTGTTGACCTGGATCCACTCCAGTATCATTGAGCCATTGCATCAGACCTTAAAATCGGTGAGCTGTAACATTCTATCAGCAGATAATATTCTCAGGATCTCATTGTTTTTTCAGCATGGCATTGTTGAAGGTCGATTGTGGTGGTGTCCAACTGGTCACTTTGCAGGACTGCCATTACATGCTGCCGACTTATCGGACAAATTCATCTACTCCTATACATCGACTTTGGGTGCCATCCTAGAGGCCAACTCAAGGAAGCATCGTATTCGCTCACTGGCCCTCGGCATAGTTGGAGTTACTCAAACTGGTCCAGAGAGAATCCAAGCACTTCCCGGAGTTGAGGAGGAAATAAAAAAGATTACTTCCATTGTTGGACAAAATAATGTCCAGACCCTTCTTGGAGAGCAAGCCACTGTACAATCTGTGAAAATCCAGCTTGAAAATTGTGCTTGGGTTCATCTTGCTTGCCATGCCAAGCAAGATTACATGGATCCTCCCAAAAGCCACCTTCAACTGTATGGGGGGAAACTCGAATTGGAGACCATTCTTCAGAAGCCTCTGCCGAATGCCGAGTTTATTTTTCTTGCAGCCTGCCAGACGGCTCAAGGAGATTCAACATTAGTAAATGAATCTTTCCACTTGGGTGGAGGATTCATTGCCGCAGGATTTCAAGGTGCAATTGGCACGATGTGGTCTATGCTTGACCAGGATGGGCCAGTGATTGCTGACATAGTGTACTCACACTTGTTTGCTAATGGAGGAGCACCACATACCAGAGATGCAGCCGAGGGTCTTCAGTTGGCGGTGAGAAAGCTACGGGACCAGGGCATGCCACCGGTACGCTGGGTCCCATTTATTCACATTGGCATTTGATTTTGTTGTAAAACTTTTTGTACAAGCCATAAGTTATGTTAGGAACTGGTCGCGGTTATACTTCAGAATGTCGAAATTCACCCACAGTCCAGGGGTTGATAGCTGTGTGTTCGAAAGTCCCGAAACCGTTCAAATCTCCTACACGTACGGAAAGTGTAATCAACTTCATATATAGGAGTGCACAATCCGTCATTGACCACCATTCGGTATGTCGGGTATGCATATGTAATGCCCAGTCACTAGTCACCCTCCCATCCCCAACCCCTGATTCCGAAATCCCGAAAATCCCCGTCATAAATCTCCCACTTTATAAAATTCAACCTGTACTTTTTAAAACTCCGCACTCGGCACGCACCTTCCGAGACCTGCTCTAAACCGACCCTAAACTTAAGTTAAACCTCGGAAAGAGGGAGATGGATCGCGAAGCGGTAGCTGACCGCTTGTATTCTTTAAAGATGGGCGAGGTGTATCAAAGGTGTGATACCAATCATGATCCGATACTGATTGGAACGGGTGCCTGGCCTACTCTCCACCTATAACTAGAGATGACATGTGGACTGCATGGGTCACCCTCTCGGCACGACTGATGTCCATTTGGCTTGACAGGGCTTTATTGCCGTGTCTCCAAGTCTGGCTTCCTTTCCCGCAATGAGGGCCTCCAGTGACACAAGTCGCTGCTGTAATTTTCTCATATGATAAATATACGACTGCATTACATTTATTACCGTTCCAAAATTTTGACCCTCCCCCCCCCCCATGCCAAAATACCGACTAACAGCCTAAGCGCCCTAACTAGGGGGCTCAAACTTAATTCTTGAAGAGAGAGGGGTCAGCTGGCCCCCGTCCTAGAAAATAAAAGGAAGTGGACAGGCCTGCATTTCCGGCTGTCGGTGTGGTCGATGGGAAATACAGCGTAAGTTAGGAAGCTTGCAAACATATGCACATAACATCTGCTTGAAATACAAGTAATACCTGCAAGTTACTTGCCCCGCCAAGTTAGATCAATGTGATCAGACAAAGTAACTTATGCCATCAGAGGGCATCAAATGCCGCCAAGTTCGTCAAGCTATGATCGTAAGGGCATGAATCAACACCTGTTACTATCCCTAGAGTCATTAACTTACTCTAGCATGCTGGTACATTTTCTAACTTAAAGTTACTTTAAGTTACTTACAAGTTACTTAAGTTACTTACAAGTTACTTTTGTTTACTTTACTTTACTTGTCTGCCACAAGTAAAGTAAAGTTAGTTTTGTAAGGCTAAGTTAGTTTGTCCAATTAACTTTGTTATCCATCAATAAACACGCCTCACAGGCTCCGTTTGGGTATTGCCCCAAGGAAATGGCCAAGATCGACATGATGGAACTTAAAAAATGGCTACATGATTCAAGCCAGAGGCCTCCATGATTCCCAATTGTGAAGGGCTGTCGAGCTTCTGTCTATCTTATCCTGCTCCCTGGGGCCAGGTAAGACTCTTTAAGCCAGCATTTGGCTAAAAGAATTGCAAATTTCTCTTAATTTCTCTCAAATTCAAGAAAAATCGAGTTTTTGGATGATTTTGTGTCAATTCTAATAGTTATATCTCTCTCTTTATAAAATAACTGGTGTCTGTCTGAAGCCTTTAACACCCTACATATAGTCTTTTTGACCGGATTCTATGGATGGTTCTACAACAAGCACTCAGTGCCAATTTCTTTCCCGGCATTTGGGGCCTCACTCGGCGCTAATCTGTCCCTTGCTGCCTTAACTTCCCACATCATTGTTCAGTAATGCGGCGATCTTTCAATTAGTCTCAGTGCCTTGAAGTTTCCGCAGCAAGTCATTTTCCAAATCTGCTTATACCCCAATTTTGCCACCGTAATAATAAGAGAGACACAAGTCTAGGGATGGTGTTCTCATCTAAGTCTTCATAAAATAACGGATGTGTGAAACTTTTAAACTCTGCTCTAGGTAAATCAGCTACAGAGTTATTGAAGTGCATGCAAAGTGCAGTTTACATGGTCACCGGATGATGATTTGATGCTGAGAGACCGTTAAAATCAGGGAGGGGGTGTGAGGCCGCTGTCACGTGCCGTGACTTCACATCCTTTTCGGACGCCATCGGATTCCGAATATCTCCGATCCCGATTGAATCCTACACGGTAAATTCCATCTAAAGCTAAATATTGAGGAGAGACCGATAGCGAACAAGTACCGTGAGGGAAAGATGAAAAGAACTTTGGAAAGAGTACATTCGGTATTCCGTTTGGACTCCAATACTTTCCCTCTACATCTCAACCACTTCGTCTTGCTTATACGCACTTCATCTCTCAGGCATATCTCGGACCTCCGTCGGATCCCGATCGGGAACTGGTACTTGACAGTATATTCAAACTCACTCTTCTTACGCCTTTCCTCGTTTATGTCACTTCCGCTCCCTGCTGAAGAAGAAACCAGACTACGAAACGAACAATCCCTTCAGCGTCTTGCACACTTCACCACTACCATCACTCCCGAAATTGCCGAGCAGAACCAACTTCGTGATCAACAAGTTCGGTCTAGGAATAGGCTACATACGACACCCCCCCCTGTCGTATGTGAGCAATCTTCCCATCAAAGTGACCAAGTTTCTCGTTCCTAACTGAAGTAAAAAAGTGACAAAGATGGGTACTACCCCCGTACCTTGGCATGAAATATTCATGGACTTTCCCCATGAAATTGATGCCTCTCGGAGGCATGCTCAAAGGTACGTGAACTTGATACATGAATTCTAAAGTGTGTGAAAATATTTTCATGCAGATTAGCTATGAATCCTTGAATTCATGGACAGGCTATATGAAACTCACCCGGTTTGATAACCCCAGTGAGAGAGTACTTGTCATTGCAAGTTGGAGTTTGTTTCGCTCTTGGTAGGTCACAAACTCAGACTCCCCAAGTTCATGAAGTCACAGCTGACATGTCAAGTTGAATATACTATCGAGCTGGCTGAGGTGGTTTTTCAGCAAGCCATAAGTTGATTAACGCACTTCAACCATCCTACGAGGTAGGTTGTTTATCTTAATTTCCCTGGGGTACGTTCGGTGCACGATTCAACCTGTTTGTTGTTCAACCTAGTTGTGGGTGGTATTGATCCGTAACCTGACCAACGATACAAAACTTGATGTTTGGCGGAGAATAGATATATATATTGCATTCGTGAGTGTATCAACCATGTTTCTGGATCGGTCCTTTGATGAAACTGGATGAGCCAGACTTAAGTTACAACTGAATGTATCCCCCTCCATACTCATGAGTTCTGCAGAACTCAAGTTTGTCCGAGGTTCCCCCCAGCATATTATGTGCCTGTACCCATGGTTCCACCCCTGCTCTCGAACTTAAGGGTAAAGACTAAAATGGAACTTAAGTTCGGTGGTGGGCGTGCACAGGTTGGTTATACCCTCTTTACAATTGCGGAACTTGAGTCTCACCCACCTGAGCTCTAGTATAACTCAAGTTCCCATGTAAACTTAAGTTAGATGTCTGTAATCAAGTAGATTCTATTTATTCAATACTTGTGCACAGGGGTGCGCTCTACGGGATTGCACGACCACCAGTGTAATCGACTCGACTTGACTCCGCAACCCCGTGGCAGAGGTCCAACTCACCACGCTTCTAGAGTGTGCCTTTGCACACACACACGCGATGCCATCGGCCTGTTCCTTGTTGCACCCCCGTCCTCGAGCTCGCGCCTATACTGGGCACAACACAAATCGGCTTGGGACGAGTGGCACAGAAGGCAGGGAGAGGGAAGCAACGGAAACAGGAGAAGGGGAAAGCACGAGTGACGCACCTTGGCTGACCCCACTTTCCATTATTCTGTTCTGTGGATTTAGTGTTGTCAATAGGACCATAGCGCTGAGCTGGGATCGTAAGCAGATCAGCGAGTAGATCAGTGGCAAGTCCTAGTTGTGTATGTACCTCCTCCCACACATAGTTCTTGTCATTGAGCACAATCCCACAATGCAGCGCATTGCTACTATGTGTACCGTGCATAGGTCAGTGAACACCAGGGAAGTGCACACACAATACATGGATGTACCTGGAGATAATTTCGAAGACACAGCTGGGCCATGCGCTGGTCCGCATCCTCAGTCAGAACTGGTGTTGCCCTGCGTCGACCCGCAAATGCCACTAAGTGTCAGCCGTTCAGATGTGAGCAGGGGGCAGATGGGTAGAATGAGACTTGGTGGTCAGTAGATGGGGCTGGCACACTAAACGAAACGGTGGGGACGACGAACAGTGGAGGTGCGATAAGGTGGCATGGAGACAGTGAGAGGAAGAGAAGAGATGTCACGGTAGTAACGTGACAGTGATTTGGTTTGATCACTGCGTGCTGCATCAATGACCATTGTCTGTTGCCTGATCAGTGATCTCTTCTTGTTCCTGACTTCCACCTTCATCACTGCCAGTGCCACTCACCCTTTGCCAATCCCACCATTGCCTGGGACTGCATGTCCAAGATTATCGGTGCTGGTATTCTCAGGACTTGACTTCCGTGTTGGTTGGCAACTCGGCGCCGCCTAGCGAGGGGTGGCAACTGATGGGTGGCACTGTATGGGATATTTTCGGAAACAAAAAAATTATTCTCTTGTTCATTTTCATTTCAATTTTTAGATCAGTGTTTGCAAGACTGTACTGGTGCACACTTGTGTTTATTTTCATCTCCGGGTGAGTTTCATTCACAGTCCGGTTGTTGGAGTGGAACTAACATTATGCCTTCAGAACTTAAGCTGTGGTGTAACTCAAGTTGGGCAGAAACTCAAGTCGTACAGGGACTCAATTTTTGCTATTCCTTCAGTTTTGTCGCCCCACTCAAGTTCGGCACTCTGATTTCTTTAGCTCGGCGGTGAACTGGAGTTCTGTGGGACTTGAGTACTCATTTGCAGTGACTTAAGGACTTGATTATGTTTTTTATAGATTCCTATGTGATCCTGAGTTCTGTCACAACTCAAGTTGTGCACAAACTTAAGATATGAGAACTTAAGTCCTGAATTCTATGTAGGATACAGGTAGCATAGCAGGTACAGTACGGTAAATGAACTTAAGTTCCGCAGAACTCATGAGTGTGGAGGGGGATATATTCGGTTGGAACTTAAGTTGAGCTAATAAATTAGTTGCACAGAAAGTGTTGCAACAAAAGGCGAAACGAAACCGTCCAGACAATTGACAGACTACGCGAATAAGACAAAGTGGTCGAGTAATTCAGGGAAAGCGACGTTATGATCGGAGAGAGTAGAGAAAAAAGGGAAGAGACTAAGTGCTCAGTCCAGAATCAGACGGATATGAGGGTAAAAGAGGTACATAGATGGTGGTGGGACCCAGATGGTGGTGGGAAGAGAAAGGCATTGACAGTAAGGATCACGGACCGATGCCAATTGTAGCAATTCCGCGTTTAGCGCCAACGCATGCACATTTATCTCCTCCCAACCGAAGAACGACCGTCCTCGGTCACTGGTAATAACGACTACGATGTGAAGGGGAATTTGACGGCGGAAATGACTCTCCAGGGAGGGAAAGGCGAGCAAGGGTGGATGGGACGCGTACGGTGCGTACGGTGGTAAGCGGAGGCAAAAGTGAGTTGCAGTGTGGTTACGAAATCCGAACCCTGATGGTTTCGAAATCGCCAGGAATCAAAGTCAAAATCGCAGAGCATGCTGGCGTGCTCGCGCTCAAAACGAATGGCCGCACACATGCGAGCGGCCTAAACGTCGGAATGAAGCTGCTGTCAGTTCTCGAGACCCTCCTGGAAGGCAATAGCGCGACGGGAGATTAGCTCCAGGGAAGGTGTTGAGGGCCATGATTGGATGGGCTTCATATAGTGAGCATCCCATCTATCTGCAGACGTTTACACGATCAGTACGCCATTTAGATAGTATTCTGGCAATGTGTACGATTAGCCTTCTGATACATTACACCGGATGCGAGATAAGTTAATAAATTGTTCTTTAATGATTTGCTCGTTCGGCGGTGCGATTGCTCCATTCATATATACTTCAACTCCTTTGTTCTTCACTCTCATCTCACCCTTCTAGTACTGTGCTCCTGCCCCATTGAACTATACTCATTCCCTGAACTTTTGCTCCGTTCATCAACTTGTGACGACAAACCCGGCCGGAAGATCCAACCCGGCGAGAAAATTTCAGGCAGTAAGATCCTACCAACGGCTGACCCACCCGCAGTTTCTGCTTGACAAGATGCAGTTATCGTCGAATTATTTCGAGTCTGGTCGGTCCACAATTTAACTGAGGTCGATTGCAACAACTCCGTTCCATATCCCGCCACTTGTGGTTGATGATATTGTTTCAACTCATAAGATGTGCCTGCGCTTCGCTCCGGCATGAGAATAAACCAATGATGATATTAGTGCAGTTTAGAACTGGGATATTGCAGGTAACAAAAAATGAGAATCCCAAGAGGACACAGGAGGGTGCAACAAAAAAGGAGAGATGAAAAGAAGCCGCGAAAAGACTGACCGAAAATATGAGCGTTTAAGACCGCGATGGCTTCAGAGTGGTGTTGGCTTTACGGCACTTGATGACGAGAAAGAACTCGTCTAATATATTACTTGTGTTCGGGTCTTCACGGCACCAAGGCAACAACTTTTTGAATGTAGTAGGGAGGGCGATTGCGCGGGGGGGCGAGGCTCCGGAGGAACCACGATCGTCGGGAGTTGCAAGAATCTGGGGAAACAATAAAGAGGTGAGGGACACTTGAAAGACGGTGGAGACAAAAGAGGTGGGTCCTTTTTACCGGGAAATTGATGTTTGACCGCAATTCGGGAAAATGTCATTCTGCGATGGAATGAGAGTTACCTGCCCGAAAAATTTGTCGGCGATCTGTTGCGGACATAAAAATAGAAGATATAGAAGATAGCAAATTCTCAGTTTAATACAGTGCCGCCCGCAACGCAAAAGTGACAGGCGGAACTTAGTTGCTCGTTTCTTGTGATTGCCCGCCCGGGTACAAAGAGAGATATTCAGTCTCCGAAATTCAAAGTTAGGATGGACCGTGAGTAGCAATGGTGAAATGAATTGGCGGTACCAGGGGCAGGCGGAGCAAAATCCAGAGTAGAATTACAGCGAAGGATCTAGGGGGAAGACCGAGTGAGAGCCAGAAGAATGTTGCCTGAAGGGTTAAAGCCCAGAAGCTAGGTAGATTCTTGCACCGCCGGGGGGATAGAACAATGATCACATTGCGGTGTCCAGCAGTAGCAGCACTTTGCTGAATATTGATCCAGCCTTGAGAGAAAAGCATGCCCTTGAAAGTTGGGCAACGTCCACACAGAGGGAGCAAATCGAAAAATGTGGCCGACAATTGCAGAGTAGGATTTGGGGTGGCAGGAAAGAGGGGAAGAAAGGAAGGCATAGGAGTGACAACGATATCGGCTTTTATATGCAAAAAAGAGACGTGGCCGCAGTCAGACGAACATGTCATTCTGAGATGCGGTGAGAGTTCTATGCATGCATAAGGGACTTTTTTAAATGCTGTGGACTCACGGGACTCGTCAGTTTACCCCTACCACCCCAATTCGTGTTGAAATCGACAGCTCACAGTTCTTGCGCAGTTTCACAGCATCGGAGGTCAAGGGCACAATGAGAATGATTGTATCATATGGGGATGCAGGCCGAGTCTCAAACAGGCTGTGCATGTTAGCCCCTAACATTGCGTCAGGTCACATGCGGCGATGAAGGAGGACGAGAAGACAGAAAACAGAAAGGGGATAAGCTCGATGGGGATGAACCAAAGACATGCAAATGAAACCTCGACATTTCGTTAAAGAAACGGTAGATACGACCGTTCTCCGCCTTATTAGCATTTACGTTTGAGCTTGTCCTCTGTTCTCACGCCCATTACTCAACCACGGAACAATCTTACGAACAAAGTCTAATTGTGGAATTGCGGACTTCCGCATCGCATCTGCATATAACGGATCTGCGCCGTGGGGAAACCGTCCCAGGCACTATGCTCCTCTTCGCACTGGTGATGCCATTTCATTTCTACATCGCGTTCGGCGCATTTTGTAACTGTTCCCCGGTCTTTGTCCCTGTGCACGTGGACGTCTTCGTTCCCACGAACCCGACCGATGTGTTTGCCGGCCTAAAAAGCAACTCAAGCAGTTTCCGCCGTGTGGAAGACATCTACAACATATATGGAGTCTTCTGTCAGCCGGAAAGCATGCCAACTAGGGACCCAGGTCCGTTAAACTCACGCCCTCAGGTCTAGTGATTTGCAGGGCTCGGCCCAAGCCCGCAGGCCGAGCCGGGCCGGGCCCGGGCTTGACCAAGCCGAGCCGAGCCCGGCGCAGGGCTTTGGCGGGCCTAGGGCTCGGGCTTGAGGAATGCCAGGCCTGCCAGGCCCGGCAAGCCCGGGCCCAGATATATATATTTATTTTCCGAGTGCGTTTTGCCAACAAATCATACCAAACTGGCTTAGAGTTCATCTCCGTTGTCCCTGCAGGCAACAATTCTACCTGCTGTGTGTCTAACCAGGTACCGATCCTGCTGCCCGCCATTATAATTCCGGTATTTTCCCATTTACATATACACCCCCATTCCTATAAAAGGTGTAGTACAATGTTGCTCTTCTCTCAGTCCGTTTCGCACCCTCTCAGGACTATCTGGCAATCATGGCGTCTTCTGTTTCCTCCGAGCGGGCGTTCTCTTCAGCCGGAATTACGATCAGCAAGCGTCGGAACCGATTGAAGGGCGACATTGTTGAGGCATTGCAGTGCTTGAAATGTTTGATTCACAGGGATCTTCTGTTTCGCGAGCCGGTGATTTTCAATGAGGGCGAGGATGGTGAGGAGGAGGCTGAAGAAGCAAGCAAGCAACGAACTAGCCGGGACTTTTTGATAGATAGTGACCCAGATAATTATGACCTTCTTCCTACTGTACCTTCTGCAGACACATAATTATTTTCTTTTGCTATCAAAAAGCCCGGGCTTGGGCCCGGGCTCAGGGCTTCAGGCCCGGCACCCAGGGCTCGGGCTCGGGCCTGGAGATTCTGAAGCCCGAGCCCGCCCAAGCCGAGCCCGAGCCCGGGCTTTCAGGCCGAGCCGGGCCCAGCAAATCACTACTCAGGTCTGACAATGAATGATTTTAATTTTTGTTGTTACTCGAGGTCTTTTGCAGCTTCTTGTGCACGGATTCACATATACCAACCAATACTGGTCTCCTTCTGTGAAGGAGTTCCAAAACTACTCTTACACGGCCTTTTCTTGTGACCGCGGCCTCTCCTCGCTAGCCATCGACTGGGTCGGCGTCGGACTGAGCACGCGCCCCGCCAATTCGTCGGACGTGCAGTATCCTACTGTAGCAGCCACTCTCTCGCGGTTGGCACACCACCTTAAAACTATGTCTCTCCTGCCGGGCGTGCCGCCATTCCGAACGATCATCGGTGTCGGCCACAGCTCGGGCTCCGGCCTGCTCACCTTCGCCGCCATCGTCGACGGCGCGCGCTCCCCATTTGCCGCCTTCATCCTCACGTCTGCGCTCACCGACGCCGGGGCGGCGCCCACAGCGTCCTCGCCCCTCATCCCTTCTGCTCGCGACGACATCCCCCTCCGCTGGGGCGGGCTCGACCCGGGATACATCACTGTCCCCAACCGCAGTATCTTCTACCCCCCGGACTCTTCCGCATTCTCGCCGCGCATGCAGCTCTTTGACGCGTTCACGCGGGACGTCGGAACCGTAGCCATGCTTGCGCAAACGGGTGTGGTCTCGCTTGTCGCTCGAAACTACGCCGGGCGCGTCGCCAAGGTTCTCGGGGCAGCAGACCAGTTTATTTGCGTGGACGACCAGTGTGAGGACGTCGCAGCGTTGAGCGCGGCTGAAGGCATGCTGTGGCCGGCAGCGAAAAGCTTTGAGCTTGTGGTATTGCAGAACAGTGGGCATGATTTGAATCTCGACTTCTTCGCACCAGCAGCTTTCCGTACTTTGGTTGGCTTTGTCGAGAAATTTTCACATTGACCATGAATATTCATACATTCTATCGCCAGGAATATTGGCAGATAATGGGCTCCCCTCAATTCAACACACAGTGCAAATGAACCCAAGGCAATTTAAGTATCATCGTTTTATCGTCTGCAGTATAGCTTGAATTCCGAATCCCCACACTTCTCAGATTGGCTTGGCTAAATGGCTTGCGCCGCTTAGCGGATTTTAAAGTTTGCTGGGCGGGCGTGGCGCCGTGGTTTGGGGCTTGGGTTGACTTGTGTCCGTGAACAGCACGAGCGACAGCAAAAATGTTCATAAGACTGGGAACTGGGAACTTTGAACTTCCTGGTACCGTTTTAGGTTTCAGGTCTCACTTCCGTAAATACAGAAGTTCGATCGCCTACCAGATCATGGATTACGAACTTCCTTCCTGTTTATCGGGTTGTCCCATCCTGTGGCTGAAAAACCGTAACGAGGTTCAATCGTCTATCCGATCATGCATCGATCATGGATTACCAGGCGTATACGGTGTTTTGATACATCACACGATCGCTGATCAGTGATACTTCAACGCCGGTAAGTCAGCATGCAGGCTGATATATCAGCTCACCTTCACTCCCTCATGGGAGCCGCACTTTCCCCGCTTTGCGCGCCCACCGTTCATCCACCTGCCCCTCCGCTTGATGCGTACCTTGTCATGTGCTTCGCTTAATTCGCTTGTTTACATTTGTTAGCAATTCATCACTCCTCCCTCCCTCACAATCGTCCGGGCACCCTGCGACCTCTGGGCCCTTCTGCCGGTGTCTATCTCTGCCTACTATTTACCGACCATCTGGATACCCCTCTCGCTGTCCTTACTCGCTTCAAATGCCCTCTGTTGCTCGGGAATCGCTTACTTCCACGCACACCGCTCTCAGCTCTATTTGCCTCTAAAGCTGGTCCTCCGGTGCGTGCACCTTATATCTTCGCCCCACAGAACAAAAAACTCACCTCTAGCTCGCATGCCTCATTTACACCGCTCCCGCGTGCTTTCTTCGCATCCAAATGGCGCCGCCGTCCTCCTGCCTGTTTTTGGTTCCCGCCCCCGTTCCCGTGGCTCCTCGCTTCCAGCGCCGCCTTGCACTCGCTCTTAACTCTTCCAGTAACCCTCCCTCGCCCTTGGCGACCGCGCGACATCTCCGCTGCCTCTATTCGGCACCGCCGTTCCCCCCACCTTCCGCCGCCGGCCCCGCGCCTCCACGCTTCCAGCGCCACCCTACGTTCCTCGTGATCCCCTCCAGGACCCCTCCCCGTGCTTGCCGGCCGATCGACGCCCCCGTTGCCTCTTTCCAGCGCCTTCGTCACCCTTGCCGCTTTTGTTTGGCGCCCACCCCCATTCCCGCTCCTCCCCACTTCCAGCATCGCCCTACGCTCCTTGTGATCCCCTCCAGAAACTCTATTCCGCGCTTTGCGGCTGCTCGGCGCGCTTCCTTGCTTCCCATCGATGCCGCTGTTCCCCCTGCCATTTTGTTTGGCTCTCGCCCCATTACCGCACCTCCACGCTCTTCTTGAGACCTCTCAGGAGCTCTCGCCTGTGCCTACCGGCCGCTCAGCACCCGCCTTCACCACCCGTTGCTGCTGCCCGCCGTCCCCCCTGTTTTGACTCCTGCTCCTGTTCCTGTGCTCCCGCTCCGTTGGCCATTGTAGGGCACTGAGGCAGTTCCTCACTGCTCCTTCCTTTTTGCTCGATCCGCTCGATCCCGCCCGCGGCCTGCGTACCCGCCCAGCACGCTGCCGACACGCGCCATTCCCGCCTCACCCGTTGCCCATTTGCTCTCCCCTGCTACGCACGCTCATCGCACTGCCCGCGCCCACCACCCGTGATGTTTGCTTATTCTTCATTGCTCCTTGTCGCCTGGATCAGATCTCCTCCCCGCCGCTCTCCGCCACCCGCGCGCTCGCACCACCTCCCATACAGGCTCTCTCCCGCCCCTGCATCATAGATGTCCAGTACTTTTTCTACCGCTTTCTTTGTCTTTCTGTACACAGAATGAACTTCAGTTTTTTCATTTCCTGTAACCTTGAAGAACCGCGCTGCAAACGACTGAATTTGACGTTTTTTGAGTATGCCGAGCTTCAATGCCGAGATGCCCGAAAGGCGTCTCTAACATGAAGTCGTCCGTCATTGAACTTTCTGCCCCAGTTTGGATCAATTTTGAGTAGAGGGATCTCCTCTCCACATCTCACCCAACCTATTTGTGCTCAATATTACAGAATTTCACTGAACTTCGAAGCCTCACGCTGAATTTGTTCTCGACATGCATTTGATGGGCGCTTGATGGGCGCTTATTGGCATCTCTGGCACACAAAAAAAAACTTCAAGTGCTTTCCTCGTCGGATTTCTATGTTCTAACATGATAAACGAGGTCTATAGGAGAAACTGCCTCGAAATTTGCCAAATTTCTCAAACAATTGATGCAGAGGAAAAAGTTGAACGAAAGTGTCAGTGAACCAGCCTAATCCCAGTACGAGTTCAACTCGGTCTTCGACCAGGGCCATAATTTGAGCCAAACTTTTTCCTACAACTATCGACCCCCCAAAATTTGATCCTAACCATTTGGTTCATCTCCTATACCTGGCCTGCTCGCCTAAACCAGAGATATAAGGCATTCTTTATCTTCGTTGACGTTGTTTTCTGTGATAGAGACACCGAAGTCATGGATTTCAAATCTAGATATTGGTATATTTCCCATATCAAACTGGCCAGTAGGTTTGGCTGGTTAATCATAAGACTTCTGCCTCTTCAGATCACTCAACAAATAGCTGGAACATTTTATCTGGGACCAACTTTCTGCTAGAGACGCTCGTCGGACTGTGGGTTCTGGTGTGTCCCTACTCCGCCCCCGCCCCCGCTCCCGCCCCCGTGCGCACACGTCGATCCTGCGGTTTCTGCGTACATTTTTACTTCTTTGTCCTCTTGTTGCCAAAACTAATGCCGATATTCTGGATTACAGGCAACACAATGCCTTCCTCTCGCGCCGAACCCAACCACCACTCTTCCCGCTGCACGCGCCATCATCCGCTCCTTCCGTGCCGCCGAGTCGAGCCCACCTCATCTTGATGCTGTGGAGCGTCCTCGGCGTGGGGACAGACGCGCGACACATGGAGGCCGTGGTGAGCATGGTGAACGCGCTCATGGACTTTTTCAACGAGGGCGAGCAGAGCGAGGCAGTCCTGTCCACATGACAGGGGTTCGAGATCGAGGTACGCGACGTGCCTGCTATAGAATACGACATACTGACTGGTGTGTGGGTATGCAGCAGCGCCGCCAGTTCCCCGAGCTCGTCCCCGCCGCGGTGGGCACCGGCTACGCGAGGATCACGAGCGGGCGCGTCCTCATCTCCAAACACGCGACGGCCGGTCGCGGCGGGCGGGGCGCGGCACAGGCGTGGGACTATGTCATGCAGGCGGCGTCGTCCTTGTCTGCCCCGCCGCCTCCCGCGTGGTTCCCTGCTCCACCCCTTGGGTCGGTGCCACCGCGCGCACAGCGCCGGGATACCTGCCCTCCCCGTCCTTCGTCCCGCTCTCGTCTATCCCCGCCCATGTGTGGTGCGTCGATGTGCCGCCCAAGGCACTGGTGCGCAAGTGGGACATGGAGGATCCCGGGGTGCGGGTGAGCAGACGGTAGCTTGCAGCGAGCGTTACTGCGAGCGCAGGGAGCAGGCGAAGGCAGCGAGGGGGAGAGCACCCGGTGCTGCCGGGTGTGGTGTGGATGTGCCGCCCGAGGCACTGGTGCGGGACGTGGGCAAACAATCTCGGAGTGCGGGTGCCCGGGCGGTAGCGCACTGCGAGCGCAGGCTGTGCCTGTGGAGAGCGAAGCCAGTGAGGGGAGAAGCGCGTACCGGCGGGGCAGCAAGTGTGGGCAGCAGGGGCAACTGAGAGTGGAGGTGCCGGGCATGGTGTGGATGAGCCGCCCGAGGCACCGGCGCACACTGCTCATCCACGAGCGATCCCGGGGTGCGGGTACGCGGGCGGTGAGTGCTGAGCATGCTGGGGACGCAATATCGGGGCCAAGCTGTGGCTGCGGCAAGCTGAAACCCATTGGGAATGCGCGCGCCAGGGGCAGCGCAGTGCCGCCGCTGCGCTGTACCAGCACGACCAACTCGGCACGGCGCAGGAGAAGCAGGAGTGTCGTGGTAGCGCTCATCGAGCCCGACGACATGGTATGTTGGTCCACCCCGGCCTGGCCACTGCCTGGCATGGTGCGTAAGAATATCGGAGATCGGTAGCAGCCAGAAACAGAGGCGGCATTGTTCTGAGTAAAATGGCTGTTAGACGCCTTATTTAGCTATACCTGTCATCTCTACCTCCTACCAAATATTTTACAGCCCCGACCTGTCTTCAGCAATTTTTCTGTGTTTTTGAGCATGATTTTCAGATAAATTCTCGTCGTTGTCGCTGACAATGTGGACAACATTTGATCGCATTTGATGGCAATGGCGAGAATGTTTGATGGACGTCATCCAAATGCTCATGTCATGTGGCTCGATGACGGACACAGAGATCAGGATTTAAATAAATGCTAAATGCTTGCTGCAGTGATACATCGAAACCACCGCTACACTACCGGTTTCTATGTATCATGGCAAAACCGCCAGTTAGCAGTCGGCGATACATCGCACCACCATACTAAGGTGGGATTACAAACCTTATTCGGCCCATTGGAATTTCGGTGTTCGGTTTCATTGGGGATATTTATTCTCTCGGCTTCTCCCGGATTCTGTGGCTGAAAAACGTTCAAACGGGAGGTTCAATCGTCTACCAGATCACGGATTACAAAGCCTTTTCATTTTCCCCTCTCCCTGAACTCAAGCCTGTAGAATCTGATGCAAGTGAGCCGAATGGGCATGTTATGGTATCAGCCATTTGAAGCACAGTCTTATAGAGGACGGATTGAGCTGGCTAAGGTGAATGTTACTGTGATCATGAATCTACATTTGGAGGTACATCTCTTCCGATTTCATTCAACACTAGCGGTTTGAGGCCGGCTTCGCCAGGCCGCTCTCCGCTTGGCTAACAGCAGACATCAATGTAAAAGGAGATTGCCGGCGGAGTTTAAAGGCTTTGGACAGTGTAATTTTATAAAGAGGAAGATATCATTGACTGGTTTCACTTACCTTCGGAGGCATCCGAATCCAGGCTAAAGGAATTATAACAGATCTGAGGGTCGAATCGGAAGGTTAGGTTGGATAAACTTTGTGTGAAAAAGTATTCAAAGGCTTACTTTGAGTTCCACTGGCAAATTTCTGAGCGCAGGGATCATTGATAGTAACTGGCTCTGAGATTTGAGTCAGTAAGGATGAGTCAGTAAGGATGAATGGATAGAAATAATAGCAAACACACCATAGTCTATATAATCATAGTTCCGGTGTTCAATAATTGAAGTCTGATGGCATGGATGCAATATCTGGGTGGCACGGGAGTCGGTGCACGGGGGTATTAGAAGTGGGCGTGCACTGTATCCGAAGTGGTGACAGGCAGGCATGCGGGATGGCGTCACACGGGAGTAGGCGGTGCAGGTATTGGAGGTGGGAGGATGGGGTATTGGAAGTGGGCACGTGGGGTATTAGAGAGGTTGTGGTAAGCCACCACGAGCCATCTGATGGCTTTTCCGGCATGTGCATCCAGGTGGCTTCTGGATTTGGGTGGCTTTTGGGTGGCTTCGAGAATAGCCTCCTGGCACCTCCTGGCAGCCTCATGTCATACTATAGACCACCCTCACACCACCAACCATGCAGAGAGCTATCCTCGAGTCTAGACTGCGCTTTACACATTTGCTAAACATCATTTCCGCTTCACCTTTATCCTCACCGCTCTCACTGTCCTCATCAGCTTCACTTGGACTCTCTGCTACAAAGTCTGCATCTCATTTGCTTTCTTTCATGGGTGCTGGGGACTCAGTTGTACACATCGTTGGCGATGGTGAAGTCTCAGGCGGGACACAGTGCATGCAGGCACGTGTTTGAGGGGGCATAGTGGGTGTGGGAGAAGTCAACAGTGGAGCGCATACATCATTAATCCATGATCTCACAAAGCCAACGGCGCCCTGAAGCCACCCAGATGCACATGCCGGAAAAGCCATCAGATGGCTTGTAGTGGCTTACCACAACCTCTCTATTAGAAGTGGACATGATGGGTATTAGAAGTTGGGTTTCGAAGGATCTCGAACAGTTTGGTTTCTAGTGTGACTAGAGGGTTTTAGAAGGGGTTTTAGAAGTGAGGGTAGGTATTTGAAATGGTGGGAGAGAGGTTGGCCAAAGTCGACTGCGAGATAGACAGAGCAAAGGCATGTGATGGAGTGTGTCCTGTGAAAATGCTGGGACAAACATCCACCCTCTGGTGTCCCAAATAGGAAGGTGGGTGATATTAGAGACCTTGCGGTGAGCCACCGGTAGCCACCCGGTGGCTCCCGAGGCATATGATTCTGGTGGCGCCCTAAATGACATGCAACCCACTCAAAATGAGCCACCGGCTGCCACCGGAAAAAATTGGGTCAGCTACCAGATGACGTCGTCCCCGCGTAGCACTGGTGGAGCCACTCGGTACCGCATGCCTCGGGAGCCACCGGGTGGCTACCGGTGGCTCACCACAAGGTCTCTATTTGGGATTGTAGGGTCCCAAATTGAGACATATCAGCACCGGAGGGGTCTCAAATGTCAGCACAGAGCAGATTCCGGGTTCTGAGGTGACGAGGGCGACTGAAGCACGAAGAGTTCCAAACGAATAAGCCTGGAGTTTAGACTAGAATAGTGTAAAGTACAGGAGAATAACTACGGTTTATATACTAAAGTCTCTAGGGGTTTGTAAATTAAGGTACAGTGTCCAATGACAACGGACAAGATTAATGCGAAGTAAATGAAGGGGTATAGGAACGTGTAGAGGGGTGATTGGGAACCCGAAGGTCGGGAAACCAATCATAACCGTTTGGGATCCTAAAACGGTATCCAAGTTCGATTGATCAGATAGTTGATCTGATCAATGATCGGGTTGTTCGGGTTGTTCGGGTTCTGGAAGTAAAATGAAAAGACAATTCATGACATCAGATATGGTTCTGCGAGTTTTTCGAGTGGCAAATTCGAAGGTGGTGGGAACAGCTTCAAACAGCAGACCAACTATTGGAAGGGAGATTGGTTGATTTCGATGATGCGGAGTTGACCTTTCTCACGAGCATTTTCACGAACCTGAACCACAGCCAAACCATATGGAAAAGCGATCACCTGTTTGTTGGAGTGATCGAGGGTAGAAGCTGGAGAGAAACCGGGGATTCACTCAACTGGTGGCAAGTGACAGAGCAAAAAATGGCAAGGGTTCAAAGGATATCCGTCAGATCAAGTGGATTGATCGGGTTCTCCCGCCCGCTGCTTCCAATGTCCATAGAAGGCCAGGAAACCGATGTGCCGTACACCGCCAGTGCGAACACCTCCGCCATCGTCATCGCGCGGTTGAGTCCCTAGAGAATATTCTTCTCAACATGGTTAGGAAAGCCCCAGTTAGTCTTTGCATCGACAGCAGCGAAGACGAGCTCTTAAATTATGCCATGGAAACAGATATCTTCGGCTGCCGCGTAAGTGTAGGATCCGTATCTAGTATTCAAGGCGTCAAAAGATCGGCCATATTGGAGTTGAGTGCTCCTACCGGTTGTTCGAGACATCAGGAATTTACAGGGCTCTTCGAGATCAAACAGCTGAAGCTTTCGTTCCCGCATGAAAATGCTGCATTTATCTTGATATCCTCGTTCGCCGTCTTTGCGGCGAAGTGAAGCGCCAGATAATTGTGATGGCACCAGAGGAACTCAAATCAACAGCATTCTGGAGTGCTGCGAGCCTCTGTAACTCCGTACCGGACGACATTCAAGTCTTTAGCAATAGCCGCCGAAAGAGTGGGTGCACACATGCGTTACTGCTCTGGAGCTAGTGCCGGGCGAAGTAAAAGTCGGGAAGTGTTTGTAAGTGGAAATTCGAGTTTCAGACGGAGAACTTGAATTTTCGAAGTTGCACTTCAAGTTGCATATATTTCCACCAGAGTGTAGCACCGCGTCGGAGTATGGCAGACGCCACGTCACTCTACGCATTCCAAAGCGCACGCCGGCGTGTCTCTACAACACACAGCACACAGCACAGGGTCACGGGTACATGATGCGGGACAGCCGCGCCGGGGTCCCGTCTTCGCTGCGCCGTGTCTCAACCCTCCGCGAAGCCAGTGGCGGGTATTTATAAACGGCGGGTCGCGAGCTCGAGGTAGATTTTTTTTTGCGGGGCAGAGGAGGAAGCGGGCTAGGAAGAAAAAACAGGAGATTGATGAGTAATGGAAATCGGACAGGAATTTAAAAGCTCGTGCACAGTTCGTGAAAACGCAGAGATGGGCACACGGCGGCTAGTCCATAGTAAAATGGGAAAAGGGGCCACAAGTAATTAGATTACTTCAGAAGAAGGATTGCTGCGCACGTACACGTCCCCGCACATCTCCCGTTACCTCACTACGCCGTCGGCGTCGTTGTCCTTCGACGCGATCGCCGAAGTCGCGGGCTACTTGGGCTTTGCACACGCGAAGACATTGAGCAGGGAAGTCAGTAAAGTGCCAAGGAAACAAATCCTGAATCGAAATGCGTACCTCACGCTGCTGCAACGCGTGTTAAATCTTAGCGTTACCGGGATGTAGAATTTGCGCTGTCAGCTTTGACGTTGAGGATGAGCCGTCGGCGTCTAAGATGGAAGTAGAAAGACGCTGGGATGTACGGGACGACGGGTGAGTTGTAAGGAGGGTCTCGCGCTTTTATGGCGAAGCCTTCGATGGGCCCATGCGGGGAAGATAAGATAGAATACGATGTTGTCGATTAGCTACTATGTAGGAAGGCTGACCCCGCAGGCGACATCATCTGAGGAGGAAAAGAACAATAGGCGCGCGAAGATTTTTCCGTCCGTGCAGTAACCAGGAATCCAGATTTACACGCAGATGAATCAAGACACAAATGGTGAAGAGCATCAACAGTGGAAAAAGACGATATGAGCCGTGACGTGCAGCCAGCAAGTGCCGGTCGAGGTGAAGGTGAAGCTCGTGGTAAAGGGGAAAGAGAACGTGGGATCCCGCCATCACCGATCACGCATCAGCACAGCATTCGCTCTTGCTTCCCACCGCCATGGTCGGAGCCCCGTTGCTCGCAACTCAACGCGCCTCTCGTGCCTTCAGCATCCTAATGTTATAAGTCTCGACTGCCCGACTCTTGAAACTCAGGCGGGCACTACCACCAAACGTGCAACTTAGACTAAATTTTGGGTACTCTGGTCAACCTGGATTTGCACAGCCTGTTTTCTGCAAGCTGCGACAGAGGTACTCACCATTAGCTCTTGGTTCCTTTTGTGCGACTCCCTCGATCTTTTCTTGTCGCGGTTCATGCTTCACTTTGATTTCACCGCTCCGAATACCTACTTCTCAACAGTATCCGAATTTCAAGTTTATTTGCCGGGCCCATTCCTCGACGTCCCGATTCAAGGGAAGTTCACTTGCTTCCTGCGGCAGTTACGGTTGCGGTTGCGGTTGCGGATTGCCCCGTGATTCTTTCACTACTTACGCTGCGTTTGAATCCCATTCCCCTGCTGGTTTGCCACCTCATTTCGAGAGCGCGGCAGTGAATCTACTAGTTTACTGCCTCATTTAGAGGGTCAAAACGATAGCTATGTCATGGCGCGCCGTTATTCTCCCTTCGCTTCCCCGCACTACGCGGCCTTCAGCGCGCACGTCAGGCGCACATTTCCTCCATGGGTTATCTCGCCGACCGCGGTCACTACCTTCGGTACGCCTGCAATTTCATACAATCTCAAAATTCACTCATCCTCATCTAGTACAAAGTAGAGCTACGCACCTCCCCTATGCCATCCACAGGCAGCGCGCGTGCAAGACACAACACATCAGGTGTGTCGCTTTAACACTCTCCCGTTCCTTTTTTCCTCTCCCTTCGCCCACGCACGTGCACGCGCACGCATATCTCCATCGCTCTGATCCTGATTTCGTCCCGAGCTGCGGTCCACATCATATCGAGCGGGATTTTCTCATTGTCCGCGTCGCACTCACTGTAACAGCAAACGAGGCCCACTGTCCTTCATTTGCAGCGCGTTCGTCTCGTTTGCTCTCCCGTGAGCGCGGGTGCGATGTGATCAATTTATTCCCTTCGCCTTTGTTATCCATCTGAATGATCTTTTATTTCCTGCTGCTGGTGCGCCTACGGCATTGTCTCCTTCCTTTTCTCTGGAATCTAGAAATTATCCTGCTTCATAAGAACTCGCGTCAGTCCGGGGACTCGGCCGTACGACTATCTCGTGCGTACCGAGATTACCGTCCTCTGAATTTTAGAAGTGCGTTTCCTTCTCAATCTTTTTCTGTCTGGTGCGTCGCATTTTGTTCCGCTAATCGGATACCTTTCGCGCGATTTTCCCTCCAATATTAATCTAGCTGTTCCCAACGTCAATACGAGTGGTAACAGGACGCATGATTATCCCAATTGAAGCCGTTCTTAAGGTTCGGACAAATGTTGATCTACTATTGCCTACCGGGAAGCCGGCCAGACGAGGCAACCGGCCACTTGGCTCCTAGAGCAGGATTGCGATGATTTTTACCTTCAAGTCGGTCTGTACGTTAGAGGATATGTAGTTGTGCCCCTCATGTCGAAATTTCAAGCGAGTTGATGAAGTTGACGTGATGCTGTGCGCGATTTGCCGATCGGGGGGGATGCCGAACACGGGTTTTCTTATTTTGGGCGTGGCATCGCTTGGCAGCAATCCTGTGTATCTTTACGACCACTTCGTCGCTCAACGACATCTGGGGCTCATTCTGGTCTGTGAACGTCTGGCTTCGTCCCGACGGTCCCCTAGCCGTCTAGTTCCGCCTCCCTATGTCGCAATTCGGACGACAATCCTCACTTGAGCCCCGAAATTACTATCAAAGGCCGTGTCCTCGCTGCCAGCGTATCGGCCCTTATCATGGCGCGATGACTGCCAAACTTTGTACAGGTGAGAAACACAGTTAAATCATTCCCTGGATCCCATTGATATGATTTTAGTGATTTTATTCTCCCGTCGCTGCAAGTCACCGTAAAGAACGGCCATTTTACCCCCGCCGACATATTTAGCTTTTTTAGGGAAGCGGAGAGCCTCAGCGGTGGAATTGGTGGTCATCGTATGTTATTATTACCTCCTCGATGCTGATTCCAATTCATCTGGGATCTGCACTTCATTTTGTCGGGGTCCACATGTCTGTCATCTCAGGCCATTAGGCAATTTTGGCGATATCGCAAATGGTCATCCTTATCATTTCAGCTATTACAAATTGTTTTGAGGTATCCTAGAGGCCCAGTGTATCCCCAGAGTCAGTCTATACACTTGCAGTTGCGTGACGAAAGCAGAGCGAACGGAAAATGGCGAATGCATGGTAAGCTCCCACGCTCGGCCGGCTGCCTAGTTTTGGCCGCTTTTGGACTTGCCGTCGCATAATATTCACCAAGCCATCATTACTTCATCAAATCCAGAACTCCGGGCCTCATTTCACTCATAAGATGCTAGCCTACGTCCTAGAGCTCCACAACATCGAAGGGCTTTGTCTATTCATCGTTTTTGTGCACAAAACCCTCAAGGTGGCCGGTTGGCCGGTGGGATATAGTAAGCTTCTGCTCAGATTGGTCATCTTGAACGCGTCATTCGGACACATAAAGCTTATTTTGGATAATCCGCGCATGGGTCCTGTGAGTATGCTACTGAGTTGAGGCTTCGAATTCAAGGGTGGGGTTTGTTACGGTCGAGAAGGTCAATGTGAAGATTTTCTATTTGTCTAGCTGTCAGGTGCCACTAAGTCTATGTTTTGAAAAGCTAGCTGAGGGAACGACTTCTTTGACCCCGAGATCAACTAACTCTCTAGCTCTTAGCAATAACGGCGAAACCCTTGGCAGGCTTCCAAAGACAGGATACCAGCGCAAAAGCTTGCAGAAGATGAACAAACGGCCAAAGCAAGACTGACTTGGACGCATGTACAATCAATGAAGACCACGATATGCCGGGTGTAACAAGGTCTTGCAGGACAGATGCAACAACGATTGTATACCCGTGGGAAACGGGATTCCACAATAGCCATACGAAGAGCCAATGTGGAATGGGCTGACGGTCACGAAGGAATGTGAACAGAGGCCTGCGCTATTTAGGTGCCAAATCTTCCGAATTTTGCAGGATGAAAACTCACCAGACGAAGAATGAAATGGGGCCAATGACACTTGTCATCAAGCTTAGTCGCACGAATACATTGGGAATAGAGAAAATGCCAGTGTACCAACGTCGACGTTGCCGGAAAAAGTCTCGGATCGTTTCCGGGGGCTGCTCGCGTACAATAGCGTGCAACCAGCCAAATTTGTATCCTCGGGAGACTGCCTGTTCGTTCATTTAAAGCTTGCTGAGCCTCTAAACACTGTTACTCACACTATATGCAAACCAAAAGTCCTCGGCCACGCAGCCAGTTTCCCAAGTGACAGCATTCTCAACAGCGCCATTGATAAGCACCCATGAGCCGTGCATATAACCTAGTAGCGGACGACCACAGATGCGAACTGGCAACTGAAATTGGCCAAAGTCGTCAGAAATGCGCGTGACCTCGGCGGCAGACAGGAGGGAATTCTGCCAGTGGTTTATCCCGTTATAATAAATCGTGCCCTGGTAAAAATATTAGTGCGATTCTCTGTCCGAAAAAACGGAGACGGTATGAACCATTCCTATATGCGCTTCTCCTCCCAAGATAAAATCCAAACACGCTTGTACAGACGCTGCGTCGATGAGTGACTCCTCATCGAGATGAAGAACCCAATCTTCCTTAGACAGATTTTGTTGTTGTCTGTAGAACTCAAGCGCCCGGGCTTTGTATTTTGCCTTGCTTGTCCGGAAGATGCCTGGGCCAGGAACTTGGATGATTTGAACGAACGAAGGCAGAGCTTTCCGCAATTCATGGCAGTTTTCATCATCGATCACGACGTGAAAGCGTAGAAAGGTGTGCCGCCGGAGGTCTTCCCATTGGCGCACAGAGTTGAGAACAGTCTAGTCAGATGGAGTGTTAAGTATATATCTTATGGTCGGCCATTATCGTCGAGTTCCTACCTCAAAATTGGTACCCTTCGTCACAAGGCAAATCCTCAAAGTTTTGAAAGAGCGTTTGAGGGGCGCTCGGGCATAGGCAAATGGGTGCATAGGAAGGCAAAGACCCCAAACGTTAGCGTATGGCGGGACTTGAGTGAAAGTGCAAATAGATGTGAGCAGGACATGAACGACAGTTGTCCAGTCCCAGTCGCCAGCTGTTGACACGCCGAGTTTATCGAGTTGGAATCGAAAAAATGCGTAGCACACTAAACAACCCAAAAATGAGCGGGGGCCGGAGGCTCTTCGAGAAATGACTGTACCATAGAACGTCAACACTAATGCCGGAGGAAAGATGAGATAATTGTATTCAAGAATCTTGTATAAGGTGGTTGTTCTGAGATGAGGCTTCGCAGAAATCATGTTTTAGTTGACAAAGGAGTGTGTATGAGCTGAAGTAACCGAAAGAGAGTGCAGGTCGAGGGCGCCGATTTAGGAGTGAGCTCGTGCGTTTTATACGCGTTCATCACGTCCTAGGAGTCCCACAAGTCGCTTTACAATCGCCGATAGTAGCTGTCAGGAGAATTCGGTTCTGTCGTCGCTGTCGATGGGTGAACCGGAACTGCCAAAAGGGGAAGGGTCGCGTCGCAGTCGAGAACGGCTGCGCCACAAAATTGGGAACGGTTGGAGGAATCTCCGCAATGGCCCTGAGTCCTGTACGACGAGGCCGAACGAAACAATTATGCGGTCATGTAATCGCCATGCCTAACAGCCCGACTTTCCATCCGTCAAATAGGCCATTTGTGTAGATGTGTCAGGTGTAACGACTCGCAAGCGAACAGTAAAGACATTCAAAGTGGGACCTAGTGCCAATTAATACTAGTCCTCGGGCCTCTCGGGGAAAGAGAACGAGAGATCGTCCATGGCTATGCTTTCGACAAGGTATTTCCAGAACTCGCGCTTTGTTAACACGACAGGAGAATTTTTGATCCCTTCCTAAATGAATTTGGCCATGGCTTGGCGCTGCAGCGACGTTTGACATGCTCGCAATTGGCACCGGCTGAGTCCTATTCTCCGCGGCCTCGGAAACTTCGAAGGCTTCGAATGATGCGTCATCGGGCGACGGGGATACCTTTACACATTGCGGAGATGAGAGTGAAAATTACTACTTCACGGCCAATGGTGGACTCGTGCCGGGGCTATCAATGTAAGCGATGCCGACATAAAGATGACTTTATACCTTGGGAGACCAGATCCCAGTTCCGACAACAATTTTTGACGATTTTGACTCGAAAACCTAGGTCCAGTTCGGACAAAAATGGGCGGTCTGAAGCTCAAGTGGCAGGTCCTAGGAGGTGCGGGGTAGGACTAAGTAGGCACAAAATTGACAATGGCCAGGTTCCCGGCTTTCAACCACGTAATCCTTCATTTCAATGGCTGAAAGCACACAAAAACAGAGCACTAGAGTAACGACGGCAATTCGGTACCTAAACCAGCGGCTTGTATGCGCGCCAGAGCCAGAAAGCTTAGAGATGGTTCATCTTACTAGCATTGACAGTATTGAGTGGATTGGTAGAGCTCGTAACAGAGATCTTACTCCTTTGGGTGTCTCGCCTCAACTCGCTTCCGCACGGGGAGGGAAATGACAGGCACCTCTCTCGCAACTCTCGTTGTTAGATGACAGAGGAATGGAATTAAAACTGTCACTGCGTTCCGAGGGTCCGTAGACCAAGGGTTAGTCTACCCCCATAGACAGACGTAGACACACTTTGAACTAGACCAACCTTGTCTACACCCCTCGCTGGCGGGTTGGTTTCTCAGCCTTGTTTGCGGAACCTGTGTCGAGCTGTGTCGACTGAGTGCTGGCAGTGCTGCTGATATTTTGACAGTTGACGTGATCTCTGATGCTTGGCACCAACATCAGCGGACCGCGGATCTCCACTGTCTCCGCTTAGCCTCACGGCAAGCCTTGCGTAAGCCTCGTGAGTAACACTACAGGAATGATATTAATACAATTAAGTAATCGGTAGCGATGCACAGCCCGAGCACAATCGAGATGCCAGAGGAGGCGGCAGAGGGCGGCGGGGAGTCCCTGGGAGTAGGGGCAGTGGTAGACCTTGGTAGACACACATAGTCTACCCGGGGTAGACAGATGTAGACCAATGGTAGACCCAGGTAGACCAAAAATAGTCTACGTGGGATAGACACACTCGGTTTACTACGTCAACTGATGTAGACTGACGTAGCCTCACGTAAACAGGGTCTGTCTACGGGACCTCGGAACGCAGTGTGTTCTACTGTTCTTGGATGTTTCCATGAACATGCAAAACAAACGGCACCTCGATGGCGACGAATCCGGGTTTTCAGCTGTCAAGCAAAATCAGACGGCTCTGGCGAATAAAGAACGCGACTCATCCCAATCCTGCCACAAGCAGACTCTGCCCCAACCGGACCATACACCCCCACGCCGATTCGCTCGTTCGCTCGTCAACCCCTTCCCCAGTGCGGCAGCGGCCGCCAGTTCTCGTCGTGCCTGCGGGCTACGTCGACGTCGAGTTGTAGTCAGATTGGAGGAGATGGTATAGGACGCAGAGTCGCGCGAGGAGCCGTGCGAGGAGGCGCTGCCGATAGAGCTGAGAAAAGAAAGAGTCAGATAGCTTATGGAGAGGCAAGCGAGGGTAAGGAAGTGTACCTGTAGGAGGAATCGGATTCGAGGACGATGCTGGGTGCCCTATGGTGTGTCGTGCGCGGGGGCGTGCCCATTAAAACACAAGCATCGCTCATGAAAACGGAAGAAATTAAACCGACCTCATCTCCAACGGCGACGGAGCGCACTCAAACCCGCCGGATCGCGAATGGGCTCGCACCCCGCGCGGTACGTGCAGCACACCTGCGCGTAGAACGTCGCGGCCGCGGCACTGCGGCGGGCTGCTCCGGGTCGGGTGCGGGGCATGATGCGAGGCATCTTGCGCTTACTCAATTCCTTCTCGCGCGAGTCTTTGTCCGGTCGCGCCAAGGATGAGGCCAAGGATGAGGACATGGAGGCGACGTGCGGTCAAAGAGAGCGACTTGGAGCGGTTATGCTGCGCGAGGAAGGATGTCAGCTTAGACGTGATGATGGGCGCCATGAGTGGGGAGTGGGTGCGTCTCAGGAAGCTGGCATGGCGGTTGGTGTTGAGAGCGAGGTAGCGTCAATGTATCATAAGATCGGATTGTATCAGAGCGATTTGATCGGCACTGCCACCTGCCACTTCTTTTGACCACCTCGCCGCCTCTCACTAGGCCTCACTTCCATATGCCCCTAGGCATCGTTGCCCCCTGATGTTACGTTTCCTCATACGCATTCATGCCCGGACTGATCTCTTCTCTGTCTTACGCCGCCGCTCCGCCTCTCCCGCCGCAAACGCGCTTCATTCGCACATATATATCTCGCATCCCAATCCTCTCTCCCGTCAGTGTCACATCTAGATCGCAAATTGTCCTCTCTCGCAAGCTATCTGTCCTAGTGCAATTCCGAACCGCCATGAAGCTGCCAATTCGCCTGCTCAGAGAGGGCTTGTCAGACGCGGCGCGGGCGGCGGCAGAGAAGAGCCAATGTTAACGAGAGCCTCGCCTTTCTGGAATTCCATGTGGAACGCATTTCTCTCGACAAGGTTGGGTAACAGGCCTATCGTTCCCCATTTTTTTCGTTCAATTCGGCGTATGTTCTCTTCATTTGCTACCCGACTTTCAGAGCTTTATCACGGATTGTTGTCGTATAAATGGATGGGCAATATTCTGTTTCATTTCTTGTGTTCCATGGCCACTTTCCACAATCGCTCTCTGGATGGTTCCTTTGCCCCGTGGCATGCTATTAATTGTCTGTGTCATCTTGGTCGACGTCATGCATCGCGTCTGCGGACGATGTCCGCTGCAGAACATGGGCTTATCTGTTATACAAGACATAGGCACCCATGTCTTCGCCACAGGTGGTCAGACACGGCTTTGTCCCAGTTCTGTACAGACCCAGCGCATTTCGAGCCCTCTGGCGCCGCACTGCTGCTCGCTAACGCTCGCAGCGCGCGGCGCCTCGGGATTCACCCGTACACGGCGGATTCCGAAACCGCGAGACTCGGGGGCAACATCTCGACAGCCGGCACCAACATCTCGACAACGTCACGTGATTTTTTCAGGTGACTTTCTGTCAAAGGCTGTGCACATTGTGTTTTAATATATAGGACATCGCCCGCGAGATCAGAAGATTCTAGTTGACCGGTACTAGCTGGTATTATTAGCGCCATCACGCCCCAAGAAGCGCCGGCGGGAAAATTACGGCATCACAGCTTCCAGGGTGTGCACTCTGCCCGGCGTTGACGAAAATTAACCGTTCTATTAAGATTTACTGCCCAATTCATTGGGGAGTGTTTGGTTCTATCGCCTTCGAGCCTACTCCGTTTCGCTCTCTAAGCTTGGTGCTCGCAGCTTCCCTTCTGATCAACACCTCAATTTGAAATCTCTCACACGGTGCCCGCAGAATCTATTCCTTCTGCACACACATTTTGCATGGCTCGATCTGTTAGGGATTTTTAATTAGTTTTTACAATACTCGGCATTCCAATGAAGTACTTGCCTGGATATCTTGGGCATCACATACTGGGCAGTTATGTAGGATGATGGCTAACAAGATACTCCCGGAGGCACATGTTGAAGTCACGGTACAATGGCTTGCTTCGATTCAGTGTCTCGATCCGAATACTACTCATCCGAGCGTCAGCAGAGCCGAGTCTCCAATGAGCAGTGTGGGCGTGGGATAGCAAGATTACATCTTTCTCATCCTCTTCTTGGCTTTTCTGCCATTCATTCACCTTCATCCAGGATGGACATATAACGCAAGGTGGGTTGAGTGAATGTTGTATCAGAGTGATTTCGACTGCCACATACCTGATGCTCAGCATCCTTGCCGTTCGTTTTTGTGTACTGCGTGGCTATCTCCTGCTGGAAACCTTCACTGACCCGGGTGTTCTGATTCCAACTGGTGCCTTTATTCTTGAAACAATCAATTGCATGCAAGAGAAAATGCTGCTTGAGGAAGTTCAGTGACTTATCATGAGTTTCTGAGACGTCCTGACATTCTGTAAATCCCAAAGCACAGGGGATCGAAAAAGGGCTCGAGCCGCTTGACTTACGTTACATATCTTCTCGTATTCTGCAATAAACTTCCGAAGATACCCCAGGCGTGTTTCTGTTGCAACGTTGAGACCCAGCAAAATGAGAGCCTTAACCATGATCTGAATAACCTTAACGAGGCAAGAATTTGGCGGGAGAAGTTGCACAATGCAGGGCAAGGCGCACTTGAACAAAAAAAGTATTTAGTTCTTCCATTGTTAAGATGGATTTTAGTCGAGATACCTCGAGAATGTCGAGGAAAGTTTGCCCATCTGAATATTCAACGGTGGTGGGCGATGACAGGTGCTTGAGGTCGCGCCAGGGCGGAGAGTTTGCCATGCTACCATTTCAGGTCAGGAAAATAACAAGTAAACAGAGAACATGATAATCGTACTTGGCATTGAATCTGAGGCGAGCTCACTCCGCTGTAGGTACCCCTTGATGAGGGGCCACATGTGTCTATCCCAGATACCACTGTCAAAGAAATGAAGGCAGTCATACCCAGTTGTCTTGTACAGATGAGAATGATTTAATGTTGCCGCAAAACTTGACTCGAGTCTCGGAAGTCAACAAGTAAGTCGGATTCCAAGTCAAGTCAAGTCGAGTCGCAAGTTTGACTTGATGTGACTTGGAAGTTGATCAGAGTTGACTTAGGTCGACTTGAGTATGTTCAAGTCGCTTTAAAACCCGGGTCCCCAGCTAATAATAAATACATTCTATGTGTTCTATTGCTACCCCCAGTTTTTTTTCTATGCCTACATCACTCGGCATCAGCAGGAATCAACTTCAATACATTGGTTGAACACACCACCGCATTTGCATGCACAAAGTAGGAGAGAGCCGGAGGTTGGAGAGTCTTGCAAAGGCAAAGAGCTGAATACACGTTTCTCTAGATGATTGTCCTGCAGAAGCACTGACACAGTGGCTGTGCTAATCTTTGGAGAGAATATTACAATGCGCTCAAACAGGAGTTACATGTACGCAAGTTTACTCTAGCCTGATTTTTTTTCCACAGTGTTAAATAAATTATAGAGTGCTCTTGGGAAATTTAGCTTCATAGCTGATATATGGAGCAGCAAGGGAATGCACCCATATCTTACGCTCACAGCTCACTGGCTCAGCCGCAATGCTGAGACAGGTCAAGTGACACTCAGACGCATTACTTGCATTCTGTCGCATTCATGGGGGTCATAGTGGCGCATGAGTCGCTTGCATTGTCTTCCACATCTTGGAATCTGCAGAGATTCTTTATACGGTCTTGTTTATCGTTCATTTCAGTGCTTGAGTCAGATTATGTGTAGAGACACAAGTTCCTTAAGCAAACTTCATATAGATTCTTTTTACTTTTGACTGCGGGTACTAGACACACCATAATTGTGGCTCCTTTTGGATCTCGGGGCACGTCCTTCGCGGGATTGCCTATTTTACATGCATCGGATCCACGCCGATGTCTATCAGTCTGCTTGCTTGCAATTCACCGGCGTCCGCAAATATGTCTATTCTTATCGGCCGTCTCATTTCTTCGACCATTTTAGTTTCCCTTTCTTTATTACGGACAAGGAACTAACGCTTCCACAGACGAGTAGCGACCTACTACCTCTACATCGTCGACGCCACTTCATCGCCCCCCACATCCTGGGACGTCGATCCGCTCACCGCCGTCATCCGCGAACAGGCGCGCGGGCACCACGAGCGACAGCAAAGACACCGATACATCCCATGGCCCGAATACCTACGTCGCGGCGCGTGACTTGAGCGCGTCTTCCGGGCCCCCCGCTGTGCTGCAAGTCAACAGAAGCGAACTATTTATCACAGCCTCCCTGCTTGCAGGTACGCGCGCGTCTTTGGATGTGCTAGCGCCGACTTACTTCCATCATCTTGTCTCAGCCACGCGAGAGGGAGCTATCCACCGGGATACAGCGGTCCCGATTTCTCGATCCCGTTTTCTCGATCCGAGCGGGGCATCGTACTGCTGAGCCGCGCAAACTTCCACCACTCGTCATGGCCGGCTCGTTCTCTAGTGGATGACCGATTTACATAGTCCATACTTCCAGTCCTCCCCTCCTGTGCACCGAGGCAGACAATGACGTCCGCCCGCTTGTGTATCGTACCTGGTTTGCAAGTATCATATCTGCCGACCCTTCTGTTTATTACGGCCAGAGACAATACAGCACGCCCTATTGACGATTCCTCATTAGGACCTCGTTTTTCCAACAATAGCAGTGCCAGCAATCCGAAGTCAGCCGAGATGTCGGAATTAGTGGGACGGTGAATGCAGCATACCCATTTCGCAGTTTACATCTCTTCGAATGCAGAATTCAGTGGTAAAAGAAATACAGGAAAAATCTGTCCTTCTTAAAAGCTACATACTCGACGTACAGGAGATAAGTATCATGACGGGACAATGGGTATTTCCTATCCGAATAGCCGCGGCCGTGGGGTCCATATCTGAGGCAGCCAGGCTGTGGACGGTGACCCGAGGGCTGCGCGACGAAGAGGCCCGGAATACGGTGTTTTGGCAGGAGTTGCAGGCAAGTAAAGCCAATAGAGGCTTACCTTCAGGCACCAAAAAGTTCGTCGAAGATGAAGACCAAGACGATGAAGGGCCGGATGACAGCGACGTCGCGGTCGCCGCCGTAATTGCTGATGTCGCGAACAAGCGCAAAGGCCGTGTCGCACGAAAGCCTGCAATCGAGGGAGGCGGTCTGCGTTATGCAGGACTTGCTGAGGATCTTGATGCCGGAGCTAAGCCAGCACCAGAGGATTTTGAAGCTAACGGTGATCCAGCGCCCGGAGCCGACACAGCCGAGAGCGCAGATAGAGAGGAGGGAGGGAGAAGCAAGAGGTCGAGGAAACAGAACCGGCGCTATTTGGGTTGATTGCGGCACGACGATGAAGACGGTTCAGATGTCGAGGAGCACGAGTTGGCGTGAGGCTGCGTAGGGAGTTGACAATGTCAATCATATGTCAACTGTCAACGGATGTATTTTAGTCTATGATCCCCGCAGGGCCGCTGCAGCTATTTTGTTTTGTCATTTTTGGCCCATTTTCGAGTTGAAAGCGATATTTCGTACCCCTTTGTGACGCTGTGACCTACGAAAATTTTCGTACGATTTGAGGCTTGTGACCTGTGACCCTACTAATTGAACGACATGATACAATATAATGATCCACGACTGCAAATCTCCCCCCGAAACGTGCTCCACTTAACGCGTTTTTCACATATTTCTCCGCTGAGGCCGTGAGATCAAGGTTCTATCTCCTTCACTGCACCAGATTGGCCATTCTCAAGCGCAGATATACGTAGAACAAGCCAATAATCCTTCGTGGGTGGCGTGCCATGTGCGGCTTCTTCTTCCTCCTGCCTCGAGCGCCCTCTTGGACGACGTTGCGTGTACATCCCTTCGCGTTTGAAGCATTCCGCTGTCAATCCTCCCAAGAACAAGTTCCAGCATTGTCGGGTGCGTTATTAAAATTGGACAGTTTCCTAGGAATAGGCTACATGCGACACCCCCTCCTGTCGTATGTAGCCTATTCCGAGCTTATCGCTGCTGCTCTCGCGTACGGTCTCGATAAGAAGCTTGCCAGCGCGGGGGAGCGCAACGTTCTTATTTTCGATCTCGGCGGCGTAACATTTGACGTGTCCGTCCTGACCATCAAGGACTGCGTCTTCGAGGTTGAGGTCACTGCCGGCGACACGCACTTGGGTGGCGAAGACTTTGATAACTGTCTGTTTGACCACTTCTCAGCGGAGTTCAAGCGCAAGAACAAGAAGGGTATGTTTTATTTTATTTTACTGTTGCTGGACGATTCTAATCACATACCTGCGAGAGTGAATAAAGTAACTTGTCAAACCTAACTTTAACTTTGATCACCCCTTTAACTTGGCGGGGCTAACTTTATGGTACTTCGCTGTACTTTACAGGCGATCAGCCAAAGCAACTTGCCATCATTTACCGCCAAGTTCACTTGTTCGAAAGTGTTCAATCCGTTGGGATCAATTAAGTACGACTTCGAGTAGAAAGCGATGGACCAATATTACATACCTTCCAACAGTCTGGATTCGTCTTGCCAGTGGTTTCTAGACATCACGAAATTATTAGGCTGGTGGTCATTTATTTCTCCATGTACGCAGCCCCGGATCCTGTTGCGTAGCATAGAAGTTGTCGGCCTGCATTTGGTGACTGAGCTGTGCACGGCATTGGCCTGAATGAATATAGGAGGCATAAGAGAAACGTACTCAGTACTCCGTGCTAATTAGAGAAAGGCCGGAGGAGCGAGGCAAGCACCACCTCAATTCGCAGAATGATGTCTGCGGCTATCACCATAACCCGTTTGTTAGGCTGTCAGGATCAGACAGTGCGACAGCTCAAGGGGGAGAAAGATAAACAATGTCTGGCCAGTCTATTAGCAGCCGACCCTGGATGCAACCCTTGGCTAATCGGAGATGCAGGCTTCAGGAGCATGACCTGCAAGCATAACAATGGTAAGGGTGTTGAGTGATATATATTAAATCAAATAACTGAACTCACTGCTGAGAGAGGTCCATCTACTCCGACTCAGCCCTTCCCACGTTGTCGGTCGAGTCCTCATCTTGTTTGCATATGAAGACAGGCGGCATCAATAGGTCAAGACCTCGGGATGAATATGGAAACTGCTCACATTGGAGAAGACTCGGTTTATAGGAGGGTCGGGAATGAGTACATGCAGATTGATTAGTTTTCAACACATACCAGTTGAACATGTAATTTTATCCAAGGCAGGGAGCAAAGATACGAATAATGGTCACGTTAGCGAATCATCAATGCAATCCGGGAAGCGGCGACACTTACCTTGATGAACATTGTCTGTTTGTACAGCGAGAGACTTAGACCTTTATGAAATGTATCAGGGTTGGACCGAGTTGCATATATGGTGGCTAGGGTTGCGAGCCGAGTGCGATCGGGCTTGTGACAAAGTGTGCTTACCACATAAAAGCATTTCCGTGAGGCACTTTGTTACAAAGCCCCTCGAGCCCATGAAATGAAGCAGAAATACCGTACTCATCTCCCATGGGTTGATTACCGAGTACTTTGTTAGACACATGTCGCTCAAGGTCTCTTTAGACCCCGTGAATCTACCTACGACCTCGAGCTAATCTTGGCATCTGCTGCAGCTGCACATGACGTACCTATCAAGCACTCAAAGACCCGTCGAACACACGACAAGAGCAATGATTACGAGTACTTTACGTAGTAAAGTGATCGTTCTTTTCATCCATCGGATCCAGGTTTTGAGTTGGCGAAACTTTATCAGTGCGTTTTGACGACGCTAATGAAAATAGTGGCTGAGTTCATTAGCTTTTTGAAGTCTTTTTAACAGCCCAATCTAATGAATTTAGTGATTATGTAATCCATAGAGATGAGGCCGGTTCGAATCCGCCGTGTCAATTATCTTTCTTATTTTTTCTTCTTTTCAAATAAAGGGTTGAGCAATGTAACCGTACTACCTAAAATATATCTATATATAAGCAAGTCACCAGTCTCACTCAAACGACTCTTCTGGCTGTGAGATATCATGCTCACCGATGGTTTCACCACCTTTTCGGGACACTTATGACCTGTTTACCAATCACAACCACTCAATGTACATTTCCGGGATCAAGTCCTCCCGGCAGTTCAGTGGATTATACGACTGAGTCTTCAACATGAGGATCTCATCATCTCACCCTTCGCTCGGTTCCTCCGTGCCTAGCTCAAAATCAGCTCACTTTACAAAGCTGAAAGAGCTAAAGGTGAAAACTGCAGACTCAATGCCAACGACTTCGGAGCTCAGGAGACTTGATGTGTGGCTGTCTCCCTGCACGAGACATATGACTGTGAGCAGATTATCTCCTCAACAATTATATTCAGTTCTTATCCAATTTTCTTCGGCACCTCATTCCGGCTTCGGCCAAAACAACAATCCCCGCATTCAATGGCTACAGCATCAGCCATGTACGCCTATGGTCAACGGTGGACCGAGAAGTTCAAAAAGAAAAAAATTACCGCAATCCTGGCCTATACGCAATCCTTTGAGCCTCGTTATGCTTCAGGTTGGAGCGCCGTACAAAAAAAAGTTGTGGTCTTGTGACTTCTTAGCCTCAATGGGATAGAGCCGTCGTGTCTCCAACTCCTCCGAGAGGCTCTCAAACTCTACCACACAGCGGCAGTGGAGGCACGGTTGAACGATAAAATCCAGATAGACACCACATCTTCGACGAAGTTGCTGAGAATTTTCCTGGTTGAGGATAGTGTTGGATGCGAAGAGTATGAACACGGGGGATATGGACTGCATTGAACATGAGGAAGAGGTAACATTGAGTGCGAGAGAGAGCTGGACCTCAATCATAAACAATCCGGCAAGGTAATCAAGGAGGAACACAATGAAATTCCTGTGGAGGAGCATCCTATTTTCTCTTTGGTGGATAAATAAATGCCCCTAGGGCAACTCCGAACAATAGCATCGTAATATAAAGAATGGAGCTGCGTATCTGAGATGTGTTCGCAAGTTTGCACCGGGGCATGCATTAAAAGCTGTTTCACCAGCAAAATAACATTAGACTGGTTGAAAATGCTCATCCCTAAAAGGAGTCGCCTTTCAATAAAATTCAAAAAGGAAAAGACCACACTCACACCACACCTCATTTCTCCTTCACCTCCGCAAAATGCTCATCAAAACGCGCCTCGGCATCCCGCACACAATTGTGCCCATGTACAAAATCTTGCACCTCCCGGTCGACCACACGCTCCAGGCAGCCATACTTGACCTGGCGGAACGCCTTGCCCCGTGCGGTCTGCACCTCTGGGTCCATGAGGTGCAGCACGCACTCCGAGGCGGCCACTTCTTCCACGAGATGTTCTGTGCAGGCCTTGCACAGGCACTAATCATTTGACACAGGTGAGATAGGTACATAGGAAAGGTAGGACGGAGGTGCATGCCTCGTAGACAAGGAGAGCAGCATGAATGTCGTTCAGGTCGGTGAGCTTGCTTAGGATGACTCCGAGGACCGCACCGTCCTCAATGGCTTGTGCGGTGCCGTATGATAGGACGACAAGTGGTCAGAATATTTGTGGGAGAGGGAAGAACAGAGATAGAAATTATATACCTGATCTAAATGCTACATTGCAGAATAATGTCAATTGGATCGCATTTCATATCAAATAGACGGCTCACCAGGAGTTTGGGATGGCACGCATCACTCAAGAGTGCGATGTTGCCATCCAGTCACTTCCTGAGTGGGTGGTGCATGCACAGCTTCCACTCGCACACCTCGCCCACGGGACATGTCATTTGGCCCCGATCCAGCGGAATGGGTGTTCGATTCTACGAATGCCAGTAGCTCAGGATTGTGTGTGAGCTGATCACGATGAATCATGAAGCATGATGCGGGAGGCCGCTTGACCTGTATGTTTCAAGCCCTGGCCACCGAGGAGCCTTGGCCATGCTGCCAAAAAAAAGCACTCAGTGAAGATCTCCGCCCAAAAAAAGAGAATAGATAATTCCTTCGCTGTGATCATACCTTTGAGCCCAGAGGTTGCAAGAATGGTCAGGAGGAGAGGCCGCAGGTGCTTTCCCCATCGTCAGCGTGCAGAATATCATATGAGATCGTGTCATATGGATCTGAAGCGAACAGGGACCAGAAGGCATTCTAGAGGGCTATTCAGCTTCTTGCATAATCTAAATTTAAATATTGCGTCTACGTTACCTCAGTGGAGTGAAGTCCGTGTCCTTGCAGTAAATTTTCGGCATCACCCTTGAAGTGCTCCCGTTTGGCTTTCTCATAAACAGCTTTCATAGTTGTTGTCGTTAGGTGAGCCGGAATAGACTTGGAAGTGTCTGTCTGGGTATACCCGGTCATCAGCACGCTTCCGCTGTGCCCCCTTCTAAATATTTATCTTTGCGATGTTATACATGAATTTACGGCTGTTAAAAATTTCGTTACACGATATCGAACTCTTAGTACAACGTACAATGTCTAGCCATGTCCTCATCCTAATATATGTTTGTGTGTTGTTTCGTTGCCGCCACAATCAAACCCCTTAAATACGAACGATCAAACCGGCGATCATTGCCGTCGGATGCACCCGAAGTCCTACGTACGCAAGACCAACACAGCCACTCATCTGTCTTTTACTCTGATGCTTTCCGCCATGACTTTGACTTCCTCGAGCACGAGGTGCTCTGCAGCGTATTCAGAGAGGTACTTGATCAACCTGATTACAGAGCCACTCATCTCGGTGTGTCTATACTGCCTCATCGTCGCCGGGATCATGATTCAAACTTCAGAAGGAGTTGAGTTTGAAGGCTGTGTGTATGGTGTAGATGGATCCAACTGTTCTCAAATAAATGAGCAATGCAGAACAAGGAATACAAATCCTTTTACTTACAAGACTAGCCGCAGCCTCGCTCCGGCAGTAAGAAACATAGCAAGAAAACATAAGAGGATCTATTGTTGACATAGAATACAATCGGGAAAAAAATAAACAATGTGGAAAGCTGAAGTTGCTCTCCTCAGCGACAGACGACACAGAGAATCAAAAATAAATCAACTCACGGGAGGTTTTCAGAGATAGAGAACGGAAGACAGCAGGAGAGGAGAAGTTACTCACTGCTAGTCAACCAAGAATAATTGGAACTAGGTGCTCCAAAAGAGGCAAAGGAAGCAATCGAAACCCAGGGTTTCGAGGACGACTTCAGCTGAAGGTTTTGATCTTGCATTTGATTGGTTGGAAAGATGGACCACCCAGAAGCGGCAAAGGGGTTCAAGATATGAATGTGTGAATTTGATTCACAATTTTTTGCCAGCGAGAGTGAATAACTGAAACACGAGAACACCACAGATCTTGACAAAAGTGAAAACCGGCAAGATCGGTCGCAGGGTGGCGGGATTGGAAACAGCTCGGTGTGGGTTGAGGAGATTCACAACCGAGATGAAAAGCGATTATTAGCCAGAAAGTAGGAGACACCATACAGTTTGCGCGAGATCCAGTGTAGAGTACAGTGGCAGTTGCAGTTGCAGACATCGAGCGGATGCCTAGGGTTGAATTAATAGTTTTGAGGTCGAACCAAGTAGACCTCCTAGATTTTCAGGATGGTTGAGTGGATGACTAGGACCAATGCAATAGCTCCGAGTCGAACCAAGCGGATGACTATCCCCCGCAGCAGTACCAGAGATCAGACCAAAATGAAGATAAATTCGAAGAGGAAAGTGGGTGAAGGCATTCTTTCTATTCACACCGTTTTTATACTGTAAGAATCATCTGCCGGGCGGATACATGGCCCCTCGGCCTGATGAATAGAATCATGGGCAATGACTGCGATCAATTGTGCCCTGTCAAGAAAAAGCTACGCACAGGTCAGCTGTTTGACTGCAAATGAGAGGGCAATGGAGAAGAGCAGAGAGAGAGACGAGCACAGAAGGGGTTAATCAAAGAGCAAGAGCGGAGCAGAAGCAAAGGAGAATGATTACATGGAGATATAGCACAGCCGAACGAAAAGAACGGTTAATTAATGGGGCAATTGCACCGTTGAGCGAGCGTTGAGCAGATTGTTCAAGAACAATTAATGGAGAAAGGTACAACAGGTGCAAACTGATGGGCACTGCCAAATGAGCAAAATCTTAAAGAACGGTTATTACCACTGGAAGGAATATATCTAAGTAGAGCACTAAGCAACAAGTCAGCAAAGGAACGGAAGCCACGGGTTCGGGCACAATTTGTTAAGCTGCCGTGAAAGCTGATAAATATTCTTGGTGATTTTGGATCTTGTAAAGCGGCCGGCGCTGGTGAGCACGGATGCCAGGAGTTGTGAGCTACGAAGACATCATGAACATCGAAGGAAGTTCAGCATAAGAGCAGCGTATTAGCCTAGCGAGAATTGCCCAACGAAAGGATTGGATTCACGCCGCGGATTGTTGGATGAGGACCAGAGACACATTTCTGGTGTCCCTGCATGGGTATTTTTAGTTTTGCGTGTTGTCCCAAGTTGCTAACAGTGTTCCATAAAAAAGCACTGTCCAGAGTGCAGAGGGCACCCTCCTAAAGGAGTTTCAAGATCTAGGAACTAGCGGAAACATGCTAGGGCATTGGAACTCATAGTCGAGGGAGAGAGATAGCTGCCCTGGAATCAAAAACACGAGTGGTAGCGGATGGGCTTCCGACACGCACGCAATGTGGCAGCCTGTCACTCGGCTGGTAAAGAAGAAGAAAGGATGCCTGAGGGTGGTCCAGAGCCCTGAGCAAGAATGCCAGTCTGATGGCAGTTCTTTAGACTCCGAGCACAAGTTCGGGCTTAGACGGTGCACCACGTTCATGGTCCAGCAGTGCCTGCATGCAGGATTTCAGAGAACCGAGGACGAGGAAAATGGAAACCGATACTGTGCACAGACAGAAGGCTCGTCTGGGCAATAAGCTCCCCACCGATTCGAGATGCAGTTATGGAGGCCAGTAAAGACAAGCCTGTCAGGTCTCTTCAAGTGGTATTTGTAGCTGAAGGAACTAAAATGCAGCTCTGAGAAATCGACCGACAGACAGGCTTCTCTGCTGAGGAAAAAGAGGATCCAGCAAAGTGGAAGGTTGTAGTTAAATAAATAATGAAAAAGAAAAAAAAGTACGAGTTATGCTGTGCGCAGCATCGGCCTCCCCCCAAGTGAATTTGTCCACGATACAGCCGCTTCCCAACAGAATGGGCCACTCATTGAAGTATCCCCTAATTTGCGTAGAAGTGCGAGATTTCAGACTCGAGTCAACACTAGCAAAGAGGTAGATAATTAGTGTACAGTCGAGTAATTTTAATAGTATCATTCATCTGGAAGTCATGCCGTGCTGAAACTCTTTATGGGCTTTCACTAGAGGCAGCGAAAACAGCTGTGCCAGGGATTGTATTGGGTTTATTGCGAGAGTATTGCCTTTTGGGTTGGGTCTTTAGAGCATCAGCTTACTCTCAAAGGCTTTTTAGGCTGCCTTGGGCATCCATGGGCAAGCTAACGATGATGGTAAAAGAAGCGACATGTTGTTTACGGGTGTTACAAGCGGACCGCGACTGTACAGTGATATCAGTAGATGTGATTAAATTTTGCCACGAAATTGTACACCATGAAAATTAATTTTCTACACAAATTGTTATGAATGTCTCAGCTACCCAAACGGGGTCCCAAGATTAATCTTAGACTTAATCTTAGACTTATAAGATTAAATCTGATGAAACTGAAATGATAAAAAGTGCCCACAACGGGATTTGAACAAGGAACATTATGATAGTGCTTACGGAAAAGCTCAAGGTATTGCCACTAGACCATAAGGCCCATACTCAACACAAAGCAAGGATGATTTAATCTTTGCAAAAAATTCAATCTAGAGTTCCTGAATTTTGCATTTTTGAGCCTATTTCAGCCATAAAATCTCAATGGCATTGTGACCAGTGGTTCAGTTCAGTGGGCTGCATCATGTGTCACCTGAAAACTTGGTCCAAATAGTACAGTAGTGCAATCACACATACTCTCTACAACATGTACAACATGAAACGGACTTAAAGATTTTTCCCTTTTTCCCTTCCAGGGTGCTTGATATGTACAAGATGCGATGGTCTTTTAGTATATCTTGCTTGGTGTAGTGGTTACACCCTATCCTTTTCTGTAAACATTCTCATAATGTTCCGTGTTCAAATCTGGGTGCAGCCATTTTTTATGATTCAGTTTCAACAGATTTAATCTTCCAAGTCTAAGATTAATCTTGGGACCCCGTTTGGGTAGCTGAGAAGTTCATAGCAATTTGTATAGGAAATTAATTTTCATGATGTACAATTTCGTGGCAAAATTTAATCACAGCTGCTGCAACCGTTGGACTGTATTACACAATCACCCAATATAGTAAGTCGCGTGTCATGGGATTTCAAACTCAGATCGACTGGTCTGTCTATCGACAGAATTCATAGACAGACCGGTCACTGGTCTAGCTGTTGGCTTGGTCAATGGGAAATACAGTGTAAATTAGGAAGCTTGCAAACATGTGCACATAACATCATCACATCTGCTTGAAATACAAGTAATACCTTCAAGTTACTTCGAGTTACTTGGAAGTAACTTGCTTCGCCAAGTTAGATCAATGTGATCAGACAAAGTAACTTATGCCATCAGATGGCATCAAATCCCGCCAAGTTCGTCAAGCTATAGTCGCGAGAGCGTGAATTGGCACTTGGCATGACCTCACGAAGCTGAAATAGATCCTGGGGTACCTGGTACACATGTAACTTGAAGTTACTTGAGTTACTTGCAAGCTACTTACAAGTTACTTAAGTTACTTATAAGTTACTTTGTTGTACTTTACTTTACTTGTCTGCCACAAGTAAAGTAAAGTTAGTTTTGTAAGGCTAAGTTAGCTTGTGTAAGTAACTTTGTTAACCATCCATACCTGCGTAGTTGGAGCATTTTATTGCGCCCCACATGGGTGACAATATGTACATCACCGTCGTGGGCATGCCTGTGCAAGATGGAAAATATAGAAGGGTTGCTGCGGTGTACGGTGGTCATGCATTGTGATTCACTTCGTATTCCTTTTCTGTAGAATGTATTCAGTGTTCGGATCATCAGTATTTCCAGTGTTGCAGTACTAGTAGCAGCCGGCGAGAATGAGGGAGACAGGTGGTAGAGGCTTTGTCTGCGAGCCAATACCCAAGTCTAAGGTGCATATCCCTGCGTGTTTTACTCGCTGCGTTCATAATGAGCAACTCCGATATAGCTGAGACCATCCGGGCTATGACCTCATGTGCTTGCTTTCAGCATTCAACCCATGCAAGAGATCACTAATATTCAAGTAAATAAAAGGCACATATAATGTTGAAAATATGATTGCGAACGGAAGGAGAAATCTGCTGTGACTGTTTGAGTTTAAACGCAGAGGTTCTGCCCGATTTGGATGTCTGGCCCTCGTGTTAGCATGCAGTCTGTATTCGCGAGGAGAGCGCAGTGCACTTACTATTGCAGGCGCTGTTTATCCACGTGTTTTGGGAGCGCAGAAGGGTGTCGGTGATCTTGGCCTTCGTCTCCACAACGCCGCACGAATCTCCGCTGACCACCGTGTAAATCTTGCTACAGCGGCTCGATCCCAGCACGCAGTAGGATGCGAGGTTTAGGTCTGTAAGGCGAAAGGTCAAATTGAGCCCTGCGGAGAAACAGAGATCATGGGGGTGACCCACTCGAGCACGTCGTTGTTACTTCAGGGTTCCATCGAAGGACATCTGAGAACCCGATACCGAATCTACGCCGGTGGTGTAAAACTCCACGAACCTCATTGCGGAAAAACTCACTTGGCCTCAATGAGGTTACAATTATCACCCGAGACTACATTGTCTTTCAAGATAAAACGGAAGGAAAGTCAGCAGGAAAGATATGAAGAGTCAAAGTGGCAGCGACATACAATACGTCGTGCAGCTATGGTATAACATCAGCTTTTCCGGATTCGACTGGCTAAGCACGACTTACTTGGACCAGCTTCCGGGATTTAAATTCGCAGGCGGCCCGGACGGCGGCGGCGTTGCTATATTTGTGTTCTTGATGCAAATGCTTTGCCCAATTTGCAACGTGCATGCAGTATCGATCCAAGGATTTAGCGCTCTTAGCTGGGCTTCGCTCAGGGCTGTCTTCTGTTCAACCACGCTGCACGAGTCCCCGCTTACGACGGTGTACAGCGCTTGACATCCTCCGCCCGGCGCTGCAACGCAGTAGCCCTCGAGGCCAGGTCAGCCGACCACCCTGCTCTGCAAGTTCGAAACTCACCGCGATATTCAGATCTGGTAAGGGTATCAGTAGGAATTTCGCGAACTGAAAGCAGGGGCGTACTGCTGCACTGGTTGTTGACTTCCGGGTTCCAATGTAAAAAGTCGCTCAAAGAGATGTTGAACCTCAACGATGAGATCAGACGGAGCTACGCGTGCTGTCGTGATTTACTCACTTGGTGTCGATGACGTTACAGTTGTCGCCGGAGTTAACCGTGTCTATCGACATCGAGAGTTAGATACTGAAGAAGAGAGGCATGGAGTCATGGTCATACAATAGCTTGTACAGCTTGGAGAAACATCTCAGCATGTTTTCCAATGGAACCAAGAGACAGACATACTTGTTCCAGCTTCCTGGGTTCAAATTCGCCGGCGGCCCCGATGTGGGAGGTGTGATATGCGAATTCTTGATGCAAATGTTTTGTCCAATTTGAACGCCTGCAAACCCAGTTGATTGAATCCTTCAGCTGAAGGACTGTACATACTGCAGGTGGATGTCAACCAAGGATTGAAAGCCTTTAGCTGGGCATCGCTGATAGACGTCTTCGTCTCTATGATGCCGCACGAATCGCCGCTGACCACGGTGTAGATGGATTCACAACCTCCCGTAATTCCAACGCAGTAGCTCTGCAAATTCCCTCTGATGGGCGCTGCGGGAAAGAAATGAATGAGAACCACTTACGGCAATATTCAGATCTAGTCAAGCGTCAGATCATGGTCAGGGAGACTACACGGGAGCAGGATACACGTACTGCTACAGGTGGTACTGACTTCAGGGTTCCAGTGCAAAAAGTCGGTGAAGGAGATGTTGAACCTGGAAGAACGAATGAGAAGACAGTATATGATGCCCGTGGTGTGCTCACTTGGAGTCAATGACATTGCAATTGTCGCCGGATTTGACGGTGTCTGCGGAAGAACTGAGAGTCAGTCATAGAGAAAGAGAATGCAAACATACAATAGCTTGTGCAGCTTGAAGGAAATGCTTAGTATAGGTTCCAGCTAGGACATAAAAACATACTTGTTCCAGCTTCCGAGATTCAAATCTGCTGGCGGGCCAGTGGGCGGTGGTATTGCCGTGAGGGCGCGGACGCAGTACGCAGATCCCAACGCCAGATTGGTGCAGGCTGCACAGGAGGAATCAGATAAATCCATGGATAAAGGTAAGAGGAGTACTAGGGGCGAGGTTCGGGTTCAGCGCGAATAGCTGAGCCTGCGTGAGGGCGAAATCCGTCTCGAGCTTCGCGCAGCCGTCGCCGTCGCCGACCGTGTGCCAGCGCATGCAGCCCTGTGGTAGTAAAAAAAAATGTGAGTTGAGCATAAAAGAATGAATAATTAACGGAGAGCAGAGGTGCTCACCGCAGGGCCCGCGCCCGCTGCGGCATTCTTCGGTCTTGGGGGCACGGCTGCAGTCGCGTTGGTGACCATGACACAGACAGCTGTTCCTGGAGTCAATTTTGGACACGGCAAAAGCGGGTCGAAATTCCAGAACGTGAAATTGCTATCAGTGACTTGGAATCTACGGGTCAATTAGAACCGGTCATCTGCCTCCGTTGCCAGGATCAGACGTACATTGTTTCCACGCCCGTACAATTATCTCCGGTAGCGACTTCATAGTAATTGTCGCATCCGGTTGTGATAGACCCAGAAGCTAGGTTTGAGGGCGGCGAGATACCTCCTGTGGGGTAGGCAAAAGGCGCCTCGGGTGTCGCGGACGGGAGGGACGCGCTGATTGTGGTGAAGACACCCTTTCCAGGTGGAAGCGTAGTTGTTGGCTCTCCAGCATCGAGGGGCGGGAATGCGGCCACTGTTCAGTCTTGTCAGGACAATGGTGCCGCCGCATTTCAGGGAAACAAACCGCAATACCAATAGCTGCACCCCAGCGTATGTGAGTGACAGTCAAAATACAGAGCTAGATCGCATACCCAGCCCATAAGTTAGTGCACTCCGGGTTCAGCTGCCCTCGCGTTAGATACCAGGCGGCAGAACTAGTGTTGTGTATGCCTTACCTCAGTATTCAACGTAACGAAATCGTCCAAAGTGACCGAGTCTGCAATAATGAAGTTTCAGTGGTAGACTAATTAATCGCTAAAAATGTGTACTGTTAAGAGCCACTTTTGTGCAAAAATCCTATACAAAACAATCAAGACCATCACCACTGAGCGGAAAACTATTCAAACCCCCTTATTGACAAAGTACCACGCGCCGCAGTTGGACGTCGTTCCGGGGGGCGTCTGCCCCGGCGGCGGACTGGGAATTAGGTCTCATCAGTCACTTTCTCCTTCCGGCTGAACTGAGTCCAAATCACTTACACTATCGCGGTTGGGCTTGGGACCGGCGGAGGTGCCCCGTTATCGATTGCGCCCACGTTCGGGAATCCACCGTGCGGGCTACGTACATTATATTCAGGCATACATCGTGAAAAATTGAACTCGGTAACATACCTGATGCACAAAGCCAGCCCATATTGGCGAGCAACGTGTAGACAGCCTTCCTCTAGACTGGGATTGAAGCTAGAGGACAGAGGCGCATCAGGATCTGCGGGTGCATGGGGATGGAAGCAGACCTGATAAGCTGGGTCTCGGTGATGCTCTGTTTCGACGGTGCAAGGACGGCATTGGCGGCGGTCACAATCTCTTTACATGTCTGGTTCGCCGTAGGTATGTACGTTGTGCATGGCTACGCCAGAAAAACGAATTCAGAAAAGAAAGAAGTCAACAGAGAAGGATGCGCTCGGCGACGGCGCACCTGGGGCAGACAAAGCTTGGTCCCTGCACCCATGCTAGTGCAGTTCACAGTCTGTATGGCCGGATTGTTTACCAGGATCTATGGTACAAAGAGTAGGGTTCGAGAAAAAACATTCGTGGATTAGAGGCCAAATGTACAATACTCACATCGTACCAGCCCACGGAGAACTGCGATGCGATCTGTGCGCAAGTGGATGTGCCCGATGAGACAACATTCCGCCCCGTGAGCGCACACGTCGCCGAGACGGTGTTGTTCGCACCAATCGGTACGGTGGATGGCCCCGGCGAAAAAAGGGCCGTGCTTGTGGGCGGCTTGGTCACATTGTACTGCGCAAATGCACTGGAAAATATAATAATCATGTATATGCGCGCATGCAAAAAAAACACAGTGGAATCGGGACGCACGAGCCGCAGGTTTTCAGGGCGGTTTGGAGGACAGCGTAGAAGTCCGGGTAGAATGTGAGAGAGTTCGACAGCGTGGAGTTCATTGTACCGAGCATGCACGGTGTGCACAGCTCGTTCGATGGATAGCCGAGGATCCCCTGTGCTGGAGTGGGGCCAAAGGAGAACAGGACTTGATTGCAGAATTTGCCCGTCGTGCTGCGAGGAATGATTAAGGATATGGAGGAGTTCGCACAAAAGAATGGAGGAAACATACGGATCCTGCCTGCACTGTACCGCATAAGGCCCGGAAATCGTGTCCACAGCCAGCGTCGCTTTGGAGGTTAGAGGTGAGGCTCAACTGGTTGAACATGCGGTCGGAACTGGATTACGCACGAGCATAGGAAACATTATTTGGCCCAGGGATTTGATATTTCCCGCACGCGGTGACCACGTTGGCGCGGTAGATATTCAGCGAGGCAGTGCAGCCCGTCGTGCACATTGCAGTGAGCGAAGGGCCGTCGTAGAACGGGGAAGAGCTGCAGTTTGAAGATTGCTGAGATATTGTCGAATGATCATATTAAAACACCCACCCAAGAAGCTGAATAGTCTTGTTGCACGCCACACTGGCGGTCAGCGCTGAGGCGCACGCCGCAGGAGGAGCGGGGTTCGAAGGGAGAAAAGCATTGGTGTAAATCTGGAAACTGACCGCGGCGACTGCAAACGGAGTACTCGTAGCAGAAACACCAGCAGCGGCCGACGACGCGGAACCAGAGGCGGATGTAGAAGCAGAGTGTAATTGAAGGGAACTTGACCCAGAAACCGAGGCACCGGGAAGGAGAGTGGACGCTGAGTTGGACGCCAGCGCAGCCAAGTCTTGAACGCGCTGAGTTTGCGCCGCTTTATCATGAGCGACCTAAAAGTGTTAATTTGTTCACTATGAACAGAAAACCGTACGTGTACTACTCACAGCTACGGCATGGATTTTGTGATGGAAAGAATCCTCGGCGCGGCACAGGGCGGTCACAAGGACCAGGATAGAAAGGAGTGCTTTCATGTCGAAAGAGCGGGGGCGCAGCAAAAGGGCGGTGGGGGGTGATTCGGAGTCAATTATGAATGGCTAGAGAGCACGAGGGTCAGCCCAAAGGATATTCTAACAGCAGATTGTAACATCACCCGCCGCCTCCATGTGCGACGAAATGGGATCAATGCCGTTTTCTTTGGGATCATCGAACCGAGGGGTGAAACAAGGGAATAGATTAATGATGAGGGTGCGAGTTCCTGCCAAGACCCCGGGAAGATGCGCAGATGAACGGAATCGTGGCAGAAAGAGGTGCTTACATGGACAGTTGTTCGTCTGGTCCCCGGGTAGATACGGGGAACCATACCATTTGGGGCCATAAAAGAAATTAGAACCGGCATTTTGTTTTGTGTGCCGAATAGCTGAATAGACGTCTGAATCTAGTCTCTGCGTCTGAGCTTTCCAAGTCGTAACTTAGCCTGGACCTGCGCGGACCATTCTCGGCGCGATAGAGTAAAATAAATCGATAGGGCGCGATCTGCCTGGAGTACGGACTACAGAGACGGTCCAAGGCCGTCACGGGCACTGTGATTATGAAGATACCAGCCCCTGCGACGATGGGTGGATAAAGCCGCTCAGAGTGGGAGATGAAGGTTTGGAAGAAGCGCTCCGGAAGGCCGCTCGCAGCAACCATCATGTGACAGTCACAGCCCTCGTCTTATTTTTACGATGATCAATCATCAATGCCAGGTGCGTCTCTGCCCAATCTCTCCTACCGGGAAGTAAGTAGCGGTGCGGCAGTGCCGAACGGAAAGAGTGAAACCGGAAAAAAGAGCACCTGTTGTTGACCGTCCCGTCACCCGTCCCGCGCCTCTGGAGTCTGGGCTCCACAATGGGGCGGGACGGGCCGTCGCCCACCCGTCGCCCACGGCGGCGCACTCCCCGGGCCCTATGCTTCACTGTCCCCAAAAGAGGGATAGACGAATGATGCAAAGATGCGCAGATGAACGGAACCGTCGCAGATCTAAAATAGGTCCTCATCCAAGGCCCCGGCTACACGCGGCGTCACCTAGGTTTCTAGCCAAGACAAATGTTTCTGCCTCTTCTGAAGATCTGCAGCCCACGAAACGCCTTCGGATCTTGGATGTCACTCTCTAATGAACTCAAGGGTACGGGGCAGCATCTGCCAAGACCACGCGTAAATGCAAGAACCGGCCATCAGCGGATTCAACGGAATTCTTCTACAAAAGTAGCAAAATCAAGTCAGAGCCAGCTCGTCATGCAAAACTGAGTTTATGTACAAGCCCTGATCCCTTGCTCACCTCGACATTCCTTGCTTCCCAACTCAGGATGAGAGTACATCCTGTGCTGGTCTCGTCTCTCTGTGAGGCTTTGGTCGTTTCGTACGGCACTGAATTCCTCACGATTTGTCTGCAGTTCCAGCTATCCTTCCTCTCTTTTCAAATGCACAAAACATACCCACCAATGCGACCAGCCTCCCTCTCGGATCATGCGCTCTAGATATTCCCTGCTCGAACGTGCGTATGTCGAAGTTCTCGCGTGATTGATAATTCGATTCCGCCCAGGGCGCGTGCTGTAATGGTGCTAGCGGTTTCTGCGGTTTCGGCGACGACTTCTGTGGCGCCGGCGTCTGTACCAGCAATTGCAACGCGCAAGCGGAGTGCGGGAAAGATGCGCCTCCCCAAAATACCACCTGTCCTCTGGTGAGTGCTCTCGGCACAATGCATGTATTCCAAGACTCAACGACGCGTCAAGAACGTCTGCTGCAGCAAATTCGGATTTTGCGGTACCACAGGTATGCAATGTACTCTTCGTGAGATTTAATTCTCTCTGACGCAGCCCACGCAGAGGAATTCTGCAGCGAAGGATGCCAGTCTGGTTGTGATGCGCCTCCAATCCCATCATGTGGTGCGGAGAACGCCAGTCTAGAACGGATTTCGCCTCACGCAAACCATAGGTACAAACCAGCAGTCCGCACTGAACCGGCGAATTGGGTACTACGAGGCATGGGCGGCCAACCGGTGCGTTTTTCACTCAACCTTCCTAATAGAAATACAACTGACTGCAACTTCCCTCCGCAGCGGATGCATGGCGTACTCCCCCGAGAAGATCTCGGCGGAGACCCTCACACATATCAACTTTGCTTTTGCGTTGATATCCAAGTACGTGCTGCCCCCGCACGTCCACAACAGATTTTTGACTGGTCTGCAGCTCGTTCAACGTCGTCGAGATGGCGGCTGGCGACACAGATCTCTGGAAACGCACCACAGCTCTCAAGAGCCGCAACCCCACGCTCAAGGTGTACCTCTCTATCGGTGGCTGGACGTTCAACGTACGACCTGCGCCGTTGTGCTTTCCTGAGACATTTTGACGCCCATAAATATTTTTTCAGGACCCGCCTACCTCACGTATATTCTCCGAGATGGTCGCATCCGATGCCAACACCCAGACATTCATTTCCTCTGTCCTGCATGTCTTTGAGTCCTACGGGTTCGATGTGCGTCATATTTGTTCGTTATTCATTCTATGATTGAGCTGGTTTACAGGGTCTCGATGTCGACTGGGAGGTGAGTACTTCACCGTCAATTCTGAGGGGAGTGGATTATTGATCTCGCCCCATCCCGCAGTACCCGGCAGCCAATGACCGCGGGGGCGTACCCGAAGACACCCAAAATTATGTGACTTTTATGGCGAAAGTCAAAGTGCGTCGCCGGTCTATTTACTCTACGCTCCACTCACTGAGCGCGATGGGATTTCCAGAAAGCGTTCTCCGGTCCCGGCTATGGTCTTACATTGTGCGAGACTCCTCAAGATTCGGAGAGGTCACATACTAACTCTGTGAATGACACAGTACCGCCCCATCGTCGTACTGGTATCTGCAACATTTCGACCTCCCTGGTCTGCTCGAGAGCGCAGACTGGGTGAACGTCATGTAAGATTTTCAGTTTATCGCTTACTCGATGAACGCTAATTCCAATGGCATCCAGGACGTACGACCTCCACGGTATGAATGCACATTTGATCTTAATCATCAAGTCACTCATGTTTGCAGGGTTCTGGGATGGCAAAGACATTTGGATCGGGTAGGTTGGATTTCACTGGGTTTATCTCGTGGGGAGCTATCACATCGCAGGCCAATCGTTGCAGCGCACACCAATCTCACAGAAATTGACGAGGCATTCAAGTTATACTGGCGCGTCGGTGTCCAATCAAGTCAAATGGTGAGAGGGAAAAAAGTTTGGACCGCGTTTTAGCTGACACAAGTGCACTACAGGTTATGGGCTTTGGCTTTTATGGGTGGGTGGGGTAGAACTCTCTCCCTGTTTTTTTCAGTTGACATCTCTCAGACGGTCTTTCACCCTCGCGTCGGGCGACTGCCCGGATCCGGGCTGCATCTGGGTGAGTACACCGCAGCCATGCCGCCTCTTCCCATTTCTGATGTATATATTCTTAGGCAAGCGGCGGCAACGCTGGGCCCTGTAGCGGCCAATCTGGGATCCTCATGTACAATGAGATTCAAACCATCCTTGACCGAACTGTCGATAAATGCGACGGGAATGCTCCAAACTCGGTGTCCTGTGCCAGCGCGGGCAGCTCCCCTGCAGTGACCCTCCCCGTTTTCGATGAAGAGGCCGCCGTGAAATACATCCGATGGGACGAGTAAGCACTGGTCCATCGCACTAAATTCGTCTCTTAGTTGAATATACGTGCTAGCAACCAATGGGTCAGCTACGACGATGCCGACTCGTTTGCGGTCAAAATGAACTACGCGAACGACCATTGCATTGGGGGGTCCATGATCTGGAGTATGGACCAGGACGACGACAGTTACAGGTGGGTTGCGTCTAATAATTATTCCCTGATGGCTCCATTTGACGCCTCTTCGGAATACAGTGCAATCAAGGGGCTGTATCCCGACATAGACGCCGCGGCTGGGGGTCTCACGGAGAAGAATGACAAGTGCATTATCTCGGGATGCGATGTATCCTCATGTGGCCCCGGGTACAAGTCCGTTGTCCCCTACACTCACCATCCCAAAAACTGACCCTTGCCCAGTAAAATGGGTGTAACACAGGAAGACCCTCTTTCGCCCGGCGAGCGATGCGATAGATTAATCTGTTGCCCGACCAGTGCGTTATTCCTTGTTCGTTGATTCCGGCTCCAACTGTTCGGATTTTCAGACAACTCGCCGTCGTCCTGCTCATGTGCGCATACAACGATCCCCTCTTATGCTGCTCATGTTGCATGTCTTGAATAGGGAGAGGTGGCGACACGACGCCGTGTAATCCGATCTGTAAACCCGGTGAACAAGCGCTCACTACTCAGACTTGCGAATCCGGAGGCACCCAGGCATTCTGCTGTACGACTGACAACAAGGTCACGGACTGGTGTGCATTCTGGGGCGAGTCCTCACTTTTTTCCCCGATGTGCGACTTTCTTACTCGACCGCAGAGTGCGCGGACCACGGCTCGGTGAGCTGCCGGGACGACCCACCTCAACAACTGTTTACGACCGTGGTCAAAGGGGAACTGGACCTAGATGGAGCCGATTTCTGCCAGGACGTTAATGTGAACTGTCCTCCAACGTGTTCAAATGACCAAGCCAAGCCATTCTGCTGCGTCACCGCTGCCCCGATCAACCCGCTGAATTGCGACTGGTTTGGTTCGCCACCCCTGTGTGAGTGCCGAATTCCTTTCCTCCTGATATTCATTCATTGACACGAATCTGCTATCAATGTAGGTCAAGACAATGCGTGCCCACTGGGCCAAATGCTCTTGACAACGGACATTCAAGGAGACGCGGACCAGCCCTGCTCCGGATCCGGCACAAGGTCATACTGCTGTATTTTAGGCGGTAGGATCACCCCAAGCGTTATTCCAGTAGTATATGCGGCTGATATATTTTAGGGCGTAATGAGGCACCCATTCCTTTTGACGACATCTTCGACCCGTCACAAGTTCCGGAGGGCAGCCTGACGTTCCAGGAAGAATTTGATCCAGATGAGGGTATCGAGGAGGAGGGTAAGATTGGGGCTGGGTCGCACAGTATGCTTCCAAATGACCAGGAGGAGAATGAGAGCGCGTTTGGGGAGGTGTTCCTCGATTCCCCAAATTCAAACTCGGTATCTTCTCTCGAACTAAAGACGAACTGGGTGATAACTTCATGCCATCCAACAAGCGATCGGCCTCAAGAGGTATGTGGCTAAAACCTCCATGAAGGTACTAATGAACAACTTTATCCATCAGGTACCTATTTATTGCTCCAAAGGCTTATCAAGCTCGGAGTGCTCGCATGTCATGATTGGGGGGGCGGAGCACACCATCGTCAAGATGCCGCAAAACTGCGGCCGTGGCCCATATGCGCGCGTTGCTAGTCTCGACCTGCATCCTGACCAGAATGTTCTCTCTTCTTATCATCAGTCGAGGAAGCCAGCCAATGAACCGGTGTATCTGTTGAAGTTCGATTACAGCGAGTTATTCAATCGTCTCAGTTGGAATCTCAGGCTGACTCTCTTTGAGACTTCGCTGTCATCCCCGAAGCAAATGGTCCCGTTTATATGCGCGCAGGTAGGCCGCCGTTAGTTCACATATGAAAAGCTCCGAATATTCCCCAGATGTCACCGATATGCCCGGCTATTGGGACACGGTTGTTGACTCGCCCCCCGAGCGTAAACGCTGGTACTTATTCACCCATCCTCCCAATATTGACGTGATCGGAGCTGAACCACACCTTTTATGTAGGCTTCAGGAACGTGGCCTCCAGGAGCGCTGGTGGGGTACTTTCACTAACTGGCTCAGCAAGATGAACCAGGTCGAAAAGGATGCATCTGTGTCTCGTAACTTCCATTGGTCGGACACGGTACGTATGTTCGGTTCGCCCCACACAAGCTCATTTTTCTCTCAGTGGACGATCTTCCATAAGGAGGTTTCCTGTCCTGGTATATCACGACTGTATGTTTCGTTAGCGGGCCGCTCACCCGGTTATCAGGTCCTCCGGAATTCAACGCTGAAATAGACATCTCCTTGACCGGTCAAGCCAGTGCGTCGTGTCCGCGGATGCTTCACGTAGTTTATTGACATTGGGACTGTCCAAGGTTTGAACAGCCGGTACGGTATTTATATCCAAGGCACGGTCGTGCCTCCAGCAGGTGAGCAAACCAATTTCAATCGGGCGGATTTCAACGATGCCGGCAAACCTGCGCCATGAATTGTTCTCGATCTCATGCATTCGCATCCAGTTTCCGCCGCATATGTCTACTTCTGTGCGTAGTGTCATCCCCTGAGATTGAAGTCTCTCTGAATGTCTCCGAACAACTTTAGCCGCTGACGCCAAAGCGACCGGTCAATTCACACTGAGAGGAGAAGCATCAGTTCGATACGACTCGTCTTCCATCCAATTTGCCAAATTCGGGTTCCCTGGGCTATACTAGTGCGTTAGGGACTTAAAGAAACTCACCTTACTGATTCAGGTCCCAGCCCAGGACTGTTGACCATCGGCCCGACTCTGGTCATAAGTGGATACGGTGAGCTCTTCATACAAGCACTCCAAAAGAGTAAAAATAACGCTGGTTTAGTGTCAGGAGAGATGTCTCTCTCGGGGTATGTTGATGGACCACAGCCTTTCGCACAATCTAATTACCCGTCCAGAGAGTTCACAAGCACACTTAGTTACACTTTCCCATCCGTCAGCTTCAACTTTGGAAAGACCGATCCTGACCAAAATTCCGGTCCTGTCTCGCCAAGTTCGGAGTTTTTACCGTCAATAGATCTTGCAGTCGGCTACAATGTCGAGTTGACGGGAAAGTCTGGTTCATTGACGCAGCCTGCCGTGACTGAACGAATTATGTATAGGGGATCTAAGTATACATCTGGTTCCATCACTTCAACTCGGGTTAAGTGTGCTCGGCGGGGCGGTGATCGATGCCCAGGTTTGTCGTCCTGACCTTGCCTTTGCACTATATTGAGCTCACCAACCTGATTAGGCATTTGTGGACATCGATCTGTATGCGGGTGTGAGGATAAACGGTTCAGTCTCCGATACCATTGTGAGCCGCCTTTTCCGTTTCTGCTCGGTGTTGATCGTTGGACTTAGGCTCCCAATTTCTGCATCGGAGCATGTACGTCGCTTTCTCGACTTAGGAACCAGTCAACTGATCAAAAGCTCTCAATAAATGACCAGATTACGGGGTGAAAGTGTGAGCCCTACGAATGAACTGAAAAGGGATGGATTCTAATCCATTCGACACAGCGATGGAGGCCTCACCGGGAATGTCCTTTACTGGGAAACCGGACCGTTGACCCTAAGGTTCTATTCCAATGAACAGGAGGCATTTGGCCAGGCACGTGTCTCCCAATACTCAATCGGATTGTCTGACATACTCTCCAGTGCTTCTCCTCCATGAAGGAGGCCGTGACAATACATGACAGAGGTATCGATGAAAATAGCATCAGGCTTGTGGGCGGCACAGCGCTCAATATTCAGCCATCTACATTTGGCCCTGCTTACATCGAGCAGACCGATCACATTCAAGCAAAGCAGATCGTGCCTCGTATTTCCGACTCCATCTTGACCCATGAGAAACGAGACGTCCCGTTCCTCCCTGGCTTTTTGAACTGTCCGGATACAGATGATCACATCGGCGCCGACGGAACGGACAATGATCCATATTCAGACTGTAAGCGTCCATACCGGTCCTCTTGTGAGTATTTAATCCGGCTTGACAGTGAACCAAAACACTCTGGAGGATGCAATGTACCGTCGCAGATCCCTCGATGATGGTTTCGATGATCTTCATCTCCCTGCCCGCTCAGCGAATGCTACAAATCGTAAGCATGTTCCCTATTATTCGCTATTTCTTCAACCGTTTCTCTTCGCAGCCGAACCCGAGTTCGATTTCGGAATTCTGGTATGCTTGGTACCATTCCATATTCGGAGCAAACCTCATTCCATCACAGGTAAAGGTCGCTCAATGTGGCAAAGTCAAGTGCGAGCATGTTTCTGTGATTCATCCCATCTGATCTGACGACTCTTGTAGGTTCAGTCCCTTGTCGTATAAAAACTTGGGATCATCATATGTAAGCTCTTCTGCAGCTACCTGCCACTTAAAGGTATCACTCAACCGATCCCTCTTGCACAGTTCGATCTGCAAAATCCCACCGCGACCAACTTCGATCCCACGTTCTCACCACACGCCGGCCCAGCACCCGGTGCGAGAGCAACCACATATGGCCGGCGAGATACTCTGTACCTTTCACATAAACTCGTCTTAATATTTTATCTCCAGAGAGCATATATATGAAGTGCAACTCAGTGAGCTAGTTTTCTCGCTGCTGCGCGAACCTTCTGAAGTACCCCGGCAGTTTCCGACTTCATGAACAGTCTGGCGACACAAACCGCTCTTTGGCAGTCGGTGAACCCGAACTTTTGCTCCTGGCTCGACGATGAGGTCGTCAAGAAGGCGGTAAGGGTGCCAAAAACCGATGAATGCTCTACTCTGACCCTTCTGTCCTTGAAGCTGATTCCAAACTTGCTGCATTGCCTCCCATACGACTCTCGGATCGGGGTTAATCCGTATATGCCCTGGCTAGAGAGCGTCGCCAATGGGAAGAAGGTGTGTATCTGAGGACACTGTATGATACACTGGTTAACATAAACTCGAGGCGAGTGCGATCCATGGAAACAACCTAGCAACTTCTTCAACTTGGAAGAAGTACTCGTTCACGAAGAAGCTTTCTGTCATGCGATCGGTGAGATTCCCGCGTGTGGATCACATCCCTACGCTGATAAAATGTTCCAGACCGCCGCTCTCGCGTCGTACATGAACCACCCCTCCGTTCGCCAATCTTTCATCAGTCAATCCAATTGCATGAAGCAAGAATGGTAAGTCCATTCTACTTCCCGTAGAAGTTCTCACCGTATCACGTTTTTCCAAAGGAATACCTGGTACACGACCTACACGCAGACGGTACGCCGCTCGCCATTTTCATCTAACTCCCTTCCCTGAAATAAACATCGAACAGAGTGGTGTCATAGTTACCGGCGGCATCAACGCCATATACACCAATTTCATCCGGAATGTGATGAGCTCCTTCTCGCCGAACCTTCAGGCCGGCCTCGACCTTATGGTGTCATTCTGGGATGACGCGATCTCAAATATTGACGCGTCGAGACCAACCCCCCGGGTGAGGACGTCGCTGATTTTCAAACACATTCCATAACCTTGCATTCTAGGTTGCGATCGACTATGGGATTGCCGTTACGACGACGGCAACTTCCATGGACGCGGTTAACGTCGATCTCACCCCGCTGCAGACCTTTGTCCAGAACAATGGCTTGACCTGGTGGAACCAATTGTAGTCTTATTTTAACTCTTTTCGCATGGGTAGCCCAAATTAACTCCTACTGGCTTGTACGCTCTTTATAAATTAATTAAGTGCAAAGTTTTCAAACTCCCTCGAGGCGCAACACCTACATGTATTGCCCAGCCATTTCATACCACAAAACAGTGGCTGGGTAATGGCCGCAGTGGCTGAGTCCGTGCCACAGCCACCCACAGCCACCCGTGCCCTAGTTACTGCTTTGTGGTTCAAAATGGGTGTGCAACATACTAGAGAAAGGCTCTCGTCTCCTTGCGGTGCAAGGAGATGATCGACAGCCAGTTCGAGCGCCACCTGTATAAGCAGGACGAGGCGCGACGCCAGCACGAGCTCAATTGCCAGACCCGCGATTGCGAGCCGTATGTGAGACAGGACGGCAAGAAGTCGTCGCGTGCGACTATCCTCGCTCGTGGCCAAGAGTCGTGGGACACCATCAGCACCGCTAATGCTGTCGCTCAGGAGGAGAGTGCGCGGATCGCTCGAGTCGTCGACTACGTACTGAACCCTGCTCCAGTGGTCCAGGGCCCAGTTTCAATCGCACCGAACCCCACTCTGGTTGTACCGACTGCCACCGCCGCTCCCCACGAGTCCACCACGCAACTCCCGCTCGACCCAAACGCGATCGTTGCACCGGTGCAGTCGACATTGACCTTGACCAAGCCCATCGACTCAACTATCCCCCAGTACATTCATGCTGGGCCCGCCTTGACCACAGAACACGACTCCACCTTTGACATCAACCCCATCCAGACCTATCCAAAAGACATCAGCTTGCTGACCGACGAGCAGTTCAACAGATTCTTGAAGTTGAACAGCAGTGATGCCGGGTCCAGCGATGTACGGATGGGGGCACTTGAGATCGCCCCGTGCGGCGATCTGGAGGGCATATGTAACGATTCTACTTTTCTTCTACCTTTACGCTGTCGTCACGGCCCTTACACTTATTATTTCCTTTCCTGTTCACTCTGTCATGTACAGATGCCCACGCTCGTTACCTCCATCTCATCTCGACATCTCTACTATCACTCAATGAGTGCCCAAATACTTGTACACTTGATCTTTGTATATAAAGCTGTATGTAGTGTAGATACACCTCGGTTAATCTTACACTTACGCCAGTCAGTTGTTTGACCAACCACTTAAAGTTTCCCGTGTGCCGGACTAGCTTTCTGCTCTCCGCCCACAGAACGGACCTTCATTGCTGAGTCCCACTGATTCAAGCTGGCCCTGAGGTTCTCCACAAACGACACGTTGAAGGGTGTGCTGTTTACTAGCCTGTGTGGAATGTCATCATAAAGCGCCGATCAGACGAGACGACAAGACGAAACTAAGTGAAGGAGAAAGAGAACGAAACAGAATACGCACATGGAGAAGAGAATGACATTGACAGCTGGCCCGCTGTCAACAAGTGAATTGTACCGCATGCTGCAGACAATGCATATACTGAGGAACTCATCAGCAACTTGACAGATTTCCTTTTCGCGTCTTTTTCGTCTTTTAAAAGAACAAAAAGCGATGAAAGGACAAAAAGAAGAAAAAGAACTTTGTCCTTTTCTTGCCTCAGTCCGTCTACTTTAAAAAGAACAAAAAGATGTAAAAGACGCGAAAAGTATCGTGGAAAAGGCGGATAAAAGCACACACAAAAGGACATTGGATACTAAATTCCCGCACAAATACACATATTAAGCATATATATTTGGGGCATGGGGCATACGGGACAGGGCGACATGTGTATGGTAATAATGAACGCGTGCTGAGATACTAAATGGCCTGTGAGCATCTGGAATTGACTAAAAAAAGGATTGTACCCACCCAGCCTAAGCATCGGAATCATTGTCCACCAAATCAAAGTCCTCCTCGATGGGCTCGGCATCGACGTCGATGGCTGCGGGTTCCGCGGCTTCGTCACGGTGTTTAGCGGCTGCGGCAGCGGTGCGTGCGGCGTCGATGATTTTTGTCCAGTGGCTTGACTTGAGCTTCTTGACCACGTTGGCGATTGCGGATGTGTTCGGTATCCTTTGCGGGACACCCTGGCTGAAGTCGACACGGTCGGTCCAATTATTTTTTGAGAAATTGCCGGGGGTGCCCGCTGGGATGACCAGCACCAGTTACAAAGTAGTTGAGGCCTCGTTTCAATTGCACATTCATCAGCCAAAGGGAAGGGGGTGTAAGAAGAAACGGCGACACACTGACTGGCACGCCAGGGTGTCCGCATCGGAAGGCCAAGTGGCTGGATCTTCAGCGGAGAATGGCGTGGGGCCGAGCACACCATCAATGGCGGTGGAAAGACAGTGGATGCCAATCGTGCGTGAGAAAACATAGCTTTGGAACAACCCCTGGTAATTTTGATAGTTAACAGATGAAAGCTTGTACAATGAGACATACCTTGTATTTGGTCTGCTTCCTCCTCATCCTCAGGCTCTATGATCTCGCAGTAATAGAAGTTCCGCAACTGGTCGGTGCCGTCTAAAAAAAAAGCCACATCCGTGGCAATCTCTTCCGTCAATTGCTTGTGGAACACAGCCAACCATGCGACAATACCTCTGTTCCCAATTTTGTTACGCCAAGTATCGACTTTGTCCTGAGCCTGGATGGGATGAGAAGGCTACCGCTAAAGAGAAATGTGACACGCACCAGCTTCGTGACGACGAGCACCATTTCCTTGTCCTGCAAGTCACTGGTGGAGAGGGCATAGTCGGGGAAGGTTCTGTTCCAGATGCTGATCACATCCTGGTCGCTTGGATCGGCCCATCCCTGGAGGCGCCCAGCGTGCCCGAGAAGCCGAGGGGTGAACTTGGTCTTGAATTGCGGGCGGATCGCATCAGTAATGTCGGTGAGCTTGATCTCAGCCTTCTTGATCTTGCTATCGCCGCAGTGCTTGCGACACGTGGAAGGGCCGACGTGATCAGTGTGATGAAGCGCTTGAAGGCCATTGCTGGCGCATGACAAAACTCATCGGGCCTCTGGCCCTTGTGACCAAATTAGCCAGAGTCCTGTTCAGTCAACCAGTTTTATTTCTTTTTAGTTGTCTTGTTCAAGTGTTTGAATTTAATGTCCTTGGGTGCCAGCTCGAATGGTTTGCAACTATCCCATCTAGACCACAATTCATTCTGCAGAAATTGTAACCTTTAGGGTGCTGCACCTACCCAGGATCTCGTTCAGGTTCAATCCAGGTAAAATAAGATCCCGACAAGACTTTGTTATGTAAAGGTTTTAATCTTTAGGGATCTGATTCAAGTTCTTTTTATGCACTTCAGATGCAGAATAGGATCTGGTCTCAGATCTTGCACCTTTGCAAAATATCCATGATATTGGGCAGTGTGCATTGGTTTTGGATGCAGTTGAAATGTTCGTGTGAATTACATCACCTGGAGACCATAGAGGGCTAGATGAGCCATTGAAAGTCGATTTGTTTACGACTTGGAACACTCTGGCTCACCTGCCTTGAGTAACAGGTGCTCTGTGGTAAAATGGTGCTGCGGATCTTGTAAGTAACCCAATTGGGAAGGTATTCAGAGTGTGCGGGTGGATTGCTGTCCCAACTGGAAACAGTGTGTTTAAATGTGTCATGGGAAGTGAATAGATAGTGTAGACGGAGTCCACCTGCTCTGAATTCATAATAGGTTTGGAACTTGACTCACGGTGATCAGAAATGGCTGTGAAAGTTCAGTTTCAGCTATTTCAAATTTTTCAGTGCAGGCAGTGGAAATTACGGCGAGTTCAGATCAAATCTAGGGCTCACTGCATCGGCTCTTGGAAAGTAGAGTTATATGCCCACAAAAAATACGGTCGGCGGCGGATGCCGGCAACCTTCGATGGTCGTTGATGGGCGGCGGTCACCAGAAACAGCCGATGTGGCGCGGCAATATCCGAGAGCCGCCATGCCTGTCGCAAAATTCTTTTTCTTGTTATAGTGCCGGATAGTAACCTATAATGTACGATAAGGCCGTCAGTCTGACCGAGACTGATGACAGCTAGAAAAAGCGAATCAGCCTGCGATGATGTTACGGTCAGGTTGCGATCAGGTTGCGATCAGCTCACGGTCAGGCAGGGATCGGGGCGCGATGAGCATGCCATGAGTCCCCTCAGTCTGAGAGGGTTATAGGGCACTATCAGGCCTGACGCCCAAGGGGAAAAAGCACAAAATATATATGTTATTTTGCTAGTCATTTCCTTCACCTTATTGCGTGTTTGTCTTCGCTGTTACGCTTTGTTCAACTATGATTAAATTACAAGCTGTCTAATGAGCTTACCGGGATCCGAACTTACGCCGACTCAGAGGAAGAAACACTACTTACCACTACACTACGCGACCGTTGAAATACTGGAAGCTCAACTCAAATATATACAGTAAGTCAGCTCCCTCTTCCTGGAGTGCTAACCCTTTGTGACTCACCTAGGGTGTCCGAGTGTGCCAGGGTACCTCAGCACAATATTCGGTGTGCCGGGAGAGCGGTATGTTAAATTCGAAGAGCTTCCTTAGTGTGTTCGCAAACCGGGCCGGATGTGACATCACAGTCACTGTCTGCTTCCTCAGCGACCGCCCAACGACCGCCGACCGGATGGCATGTATATCTCGACAACCACTGCGTCAAATCGCGTGATTGCTGCGCTGGAATTGCCTCCTCAGCCTCTACCTAGGCCGCCTACCTCTGGCTCTAATCTGGCCCCTCACAAAAGTGTCTTTGACGGCTCGTTCCCATTTGGTTCCTGGCAGTGCTTTATATCCATGCGATGCGAATACCAGCTCGTGTCCACGCCAGACATGCTCCTAAGCGCTTCGCTTCAAACACTAGATCCATTAGATTGTCTGAAGACTCGAGGATGGGCTCCAGGTGCGTGTATTCTTTTGGCTGTGCTTTTACCCGCTGAATGCTGTATACACCGTTCTGAATGCCATGAGGCAGCTAGTGCACTCGCCCGAAACCATTCCCCTTCTCCCCTGGCGCGTCGACTCTGCACAGCCGCGGGCATACCGTAAATGCGAATACGCATTGTACGCTATGTGCGCAGCTATACTTGTGTTCCGACGTGCTGCGTACTCGCCCACACTCTCACTCTCACGAGGGCACAAGAATTTCGGGGGCAGATGCTCAATATCATTGTCG